>PITA01000286.1:98418-310606 GCA_004023965.1 Spilogale gracilis
CCCCCCCCCCCCCCCGCCTGCTACCCCTTGTCTTTAGGTGAATTTGAGTTTTGTTTTGCTTACTACCCACTTTGAAAACTATGTGTTTCATTTCTCTTTTTCAGCAGGCATTGAATTGAATTAAACCGTATCTTAACTAGTTGTGCTCTTTGCTGAACATTGGCTTTTGTTATTATATCATTCAATCTTGGCTTAACTGATATTTTAGTAATGTGTTTATGTTATAATATGTTTTTACTTTTCTAACTTCAAGGAATTATTTATTAACAACTACCTGACATGATAAAGATAGCTTGTATTATACTAGTTTCTTTTCCAGATTCTTAGTGTTATGATTCCCAAGGCTGTCCTTTTCTTGGATTCAGACTCTAAATTCAGAAGTATTTGTGGTTTTAAAATTTTCAGTTTGCTTACATAGCTAAAAAATTATTTTATTCTGTAGTTTAGAATTTTACTTGTGAAATAATTGTACTTTAGAACTTTTAGTTGTAGAGTTGTCTTCTGGAATCTTGGGTTGTTTTGGGAATCTGATATCAGCCTGAATTTTAATTCTCTTACTAACCATTCTCCCTACAAAGTTTCTACACTTTTTATCCTTGGAATGTTCAAATTCCACCAGGTTATGACTGTGTGTGTCTGTATCTGAGAATGAGTGTTATAATCTCATATGCAGATAACTTTACCCTATTTAAGACGTCAAAAAATAAGGATTTTTATTAGGTTTTGGAGTCAGGCGCAAAAGAGAAGAAATGCTTGTTTCTTTGAATTAGGTTTACATAGCCTGTTCTGCATTTCACTAAATAAGTGACAATACTTGAGTTATTATGTAATTCAGTCCATGATGATGAACTCAAGTCAGGTTGTTTTAAGTTTGATAGGTGAAATGGTATCAGTTATGATCTGTGTTCTTAAAACCCATTGTCACTGAAATGACAAAGTTGGTCATAAAATTTAAACACTGACATTTACTGTAAGTAAAAATAATATATAATGTAAAAAGTTCATCATAAACATTGTTTTCAAGGGTTTTTTCCTGCATTGAGTTGATTAAGAGTGTTTCAGGTTTTTGGGTTTTGGATTGAAGATACTGTGTTTTCCTGAAGCAAGTGTGAGAATTCTTTATTATTATAAAAAATGTAATATAATCAAGATCTAGACTATCTTTCTTGGAATATAGATTATCAACTTGAAATTTAGATTACCTGCTTTAAATTGAATGAAAATGGACAGGGAATTTCCGGAACAACAAGAGCAGTAATTGGTGGATAGGGATGGGGTATTGGTTTTTTTTTTTTTTTTTTTTTTTAAAGATTTTATTTATTTGACACAGAGAAACACAGCGAGAGAGGGAACACAAGCAGGGGGAGAGAGAGAGGGAGAAGCAGGCTTCCCGCCGAGCAGGGAGCCCGATGTGGGACTCGATCCCGGGTCTCCAGGATCATGACCTGAGCCGAAGGCAGTTGCTCAACCAACTGAGCCACCCAGGCGCCCCAGGATGGGGTATTGTTAAAGGTCAGGAAGTCTGAATTCTGGAGTTGCTGACATTTTCTTTCTTTTTTTTTTTAAAGATTTTATTTATTTGACAGAGAGAAACACAGCTAGAGGGGGAACACAAGTAGGGGGAGTGAGAGAGGGAGAAGCAGGCTTCCCACTGAGCAGGGAGCCTGATGTGGGGCTCGATCCCGGTTCTCCGGGATCATGACCTGAGCCGAAGGCAGTCGCTTAACCAACTGAGCCACCCAGGCACCCCACATTTTCATTTTTTAAAGTATATTTGGGGTACCTGGGTGGCTCAGTTGTTAAGCATCTGCCTTTGGCTCAGGTCATGATCCCAGGGTCCTGGGATTGAGACCCATGTCAGGCTCCCCACTCAGTGGGGAGTCTACTTCTCCCTCTCCCATTCCCCATTTGTGTTCCCTCTCTGCTATATCCCTCTGTCAAATAAATAAAATCTTTAAAAAAGAAAGTATGTTTATCCTCAAGAGGCTGTTTTCCTATCCCCACCTCCCATAATCTTTCATTTGACATATTGAAGTAAGTTATAAATAGGTTTCCTTGTCTCTCTTGTCACGTCTATACAAAACCATCTTGCACATGATCTCTCTCTTTTTTAAAAAAATTGATTATTTGGGATGCTTGGGTGGCACTGTCGGTTAGGCGTCCCACTCTTGGTTTCAGCTCAGGCCATGATCTTGGGGTTGTGAGATCAAGCTCCATGTTGGGTCTCCACACTCAGCATGGAATCTGCTTGAGACTCTCCCTCCCTCTGCCCCTTCCCCCCCAACCCTCGTTCTGTCTCCCTCTCTTTCAAATAAAAAAATAAATCTTTTTAAAAAATTGCTTATTTATCTTAATACTTAAATCCTCCAATAACCTACCATATAAATTCTAAACTGGGTACAATATTGAAAACCCCTATCTTTTTTTTTTTTTTAAGATTTTATTTATTTGACAGAGAGAAACACAGCCAGAGAGGGAACACAAGCAGAGAGACTGAGAGAGGGAGAAGCAGGCCTCCTGCCGAGCAGAAAGCCCGATGTGGGGCTCGATCCCGGGTCTCCAGGATCATGACCTGAGCCGAAGGCAGTCGCCCAACCAACTGAGCCACCCAGGCGCCCCGAAAGGCCCTGTCTTAAGCACTATTCTTTTTACCATTCTCATTCAGAGTTGCTTTTTTCTTTCTTTATATAATTACTGTATTAGTGTCTACTTAGTACTATTTTTTAATCTTTGGTATAGTTCTTGCAAATAGAGTTGCTTTTTCTATATTGTATATTTGTAGAAGGCATTTATTATGATAAAATCAATTTTATATTTTCTTTCTTGTTAGGCTGCCCTACCGCTTTTTGCACATTTTATGTAATTGGTGTTGAATATTTGTTAAATTGAATGGAACTTGTATATATCATGTCTAGTTAATCAGAATATAGTGTTTATCCTTTGAAATAAATGCCATTTTATTTTTTGTTTATAGTTTTTTAAAGATTTTATTTATTTGTCAGAGAGAGAGAGTGCACAAGCAAGGGAAGCAACAGGTAGAGGAAGAAGCAGGCTCCCCTCTGAGCAAGGTGCCTGATGGGGGACTCCATCCCAGTATCCCAGGATCATGACCTGAGCTAAAGGCAAACACTTAACCAACTGAGCCACCAGGTGCCCTAAATGCCAGTTTATTACAAGATGAACTGCTCTTAACAGTGATAATTTATCTGCTTTGACAGGAAGTTAGTTTGAAATGTAATGCTGATATTCCCAGTTAGTCCAGATGGCCCTACGTTTCCAAATTTTTATATGACTTAGTGTCTTACTATAGAAGGACTGGGAGTACCATTAATGGCATAAACAAATTCCTTCAGTCCTGACCTTTGTTAAAAGACCTTGGTTTTATTGTTTAGTGTGTTGTTTATTTTGGGGAGAAAGTAAAAGTAATTTTAATTACTTTGTTAATCTAAATAAATAATATTACTGTTAAGTAATAATCTTTTTAAAACAAAAGCAACTTTTCCAGTAAAATACCATCTTATTCTTTCAAAACCAAAAAGATATAACTTGCTCAAAAGCATAGAGGCAAATAATAATAAAGCCACTATAAATCTTTTTCTCAGAGTCAACATTATCAGGAATTTGCCACGCAATTTTGTTTTCCTAAAATATTTTATGGCAACTTTCTGACTCTATTTTTATATATAATAGTATGCATCTCTAAAAGATAAGAGTGTTTTCTTACCTAACCAGAATAATTCCTTTATACTGACTAATACCCAGTGCATATTCAGATTTCTTCATTTGTCTTGAAAATTCATACCAGGTCTATATTATTTTGCTAGTTATGTCTTGGGTGTCTCTTTAATTTAGAGCTTTTCTTTCATTTTTTCTCTTAAAAAATTGTTCCACATTTCAGTTGTGTTTTTTCCTATTTAACTTTGTGGTTCTCAACTTACCACCCTCCAAGGTCTTTTTGTTTGTTTCTGTTTTTCTTGTAAGGGTACATTTGGCAATGTTTGGAGGTTTTTTGGTGTAACAACCTGTGGTGGAGTTGCTACTGGCATCTAGTGGGTTGAGGTCAGGGATGGCGCTAAACATTCTGAAATATAGAGAGCAGCCCCCAACAACAAAGAAATTATCCAGTCCAAAATGTCAGTAGTGCCAAGATTGAGAAACTGATTTAACTTGTTTCTAATATTTGCCTTATTAACTTTTATAAACTGGATATTTTTCTAAAGGCTCTATTAGATTATTGTTTATTTTCAGAGAGGCAAGATTACTTCTTAAGTGGTACTATATATTTTATGTTACATAAATGAGAGACATCTGTTTAGTTATTTTATTACTTTTATTAATTAGCCAGTAGGTTCAGCTTTGTCCCTAAACATAGAATTTGAAATCAGTTTTTCTGGAGCAGAGTGAAAAAAACTGCCAGCATGGAATTTTCTAGTGGAAAGAATATTGAACTAGTTAATTGGATAACTGGTCTCTTGGTACTAGATATTTAGAAACTTGCTACTTAAGTAACAGTCCTATGCTTCTGTTTTCTCATCTCTAACAATTTGTTGGTTCTTTATATTAGACAAGAGTTTGATGTGCAAGCCGCATTTCATAAAATATCCATCTAGTGAAAACAGTACATGCAAAATAGCTTAAATATAACTTGTCATGCTTTGAATTATTGATAGCTTTGATAGGTTATTTCCCTTAGGGAACAAATTTAATAAGGACATACCTTTCCTTCTGTCACTCCCCTCTTTGTGGAGATTTTTTTTAAATTTAAAGAAAACGTTTCTAAGATATTTACGTGAAATTCTTATTGGGAGCATTTTTAATGTTCCAGAATTTGGCTGTAGTTCTAAATGAATCTTTTTATCAGTAGAAAAGTAATAAAAATGAGTACAGTTTCAATGGGAAAACACATTTTAGATTTAATCTAAATTATCTTCGCTCAGTACATGGTAGAGCAGGGTATGCTTATAACTTAGTTGACCTATGAATACCGAAGGATTACTTATTTTTGTATTTTTTGACTACATGTCCTTTTGTCTCTCTTCAGTTGTTCTGTAATGTAGTGCAAGGATCTTTCTAGTTGTGGAAAGAGGAATTAGTGTTAAAGGAGGAAGTTTTCTTTTTTACTTCCTCCTCTAAATTCCTACAGCTTTTTCCCCCTCCCCATTACCGACTATACTTTTTACCCAGTAATAGTGTTCATTTATGCACATACTTTGGCTTTCTCATTAAAGAAGTAAGTTCCTAGATAGTGTTGATTTTACATATCTCTGTATCTCCTCTACTAGTAAACTGTAGTATCTCTTATACAAAGACTGTTTACCAGTGATGGGCATTGTGTCCTACCTGCTACTTGATGTTGCCCTACCTATTACTTAATGTACTAATTTTCAATAATCTGTAAGATATACCTTTAAATTTATTTTTTTGTAACTATTTCTCCCTTCCCCAAATACACTGTAGCCTTACAGCCTTTTAAAATCTGAAAGGAGGGGCCCCTGGGTGGCTCAGTTGGTTAAGCGACTGCCTTCGGCTCAGGTCATGATCCCGGAGATGGGGGATCGAGCCCCACATCGGGGCTCTCTGCTTGGCGGGAAGCCTGCTTCTCCCTCTCTCACTCCCCCTGCTTGTGTTCCCTCTCTGGCTGTGTTTCTCTCTGTCAAATAAATAAAATCTTAAAAAATAAAAATAAAAATAAAAAAATCTGAAAGGGAAGAATCCCAAACTATCTTTTGTTTACTCAAAGTCCCTGTTTCCATGGAGTTTATAAAGGCAATATATATTATAATAAATCACATGTAATGATTTTATGAAAAAATATATAGAATAGGGATGTAGAGATTGCTGCAAGATTTGCTTAAATCTCATAGGTAGCATCTGAACCAGTAACGGTATCCTAGATCTTTAGATCCTAACAGTATCCTTGAAATTAATTTCTTCTTCATTAGTATTAAATTGGGGGTGGAGGAGATAGAAATCCATTCCTGTTCCTTTCTACTCCAATGCCTTTTTTTTTTTTTTAAATCTATATATCGAATTTCATAGTCATTTGAATTTGCTGTTTTTAATTTGTCACGTTTTTCACAAAGTAAGAATAGTGGACTTAAAAATGAGTGTAACTTTTGTGGAGAACTTTGAAATCAATAAGGAAACATTTCTGTAATTAATATTCCTCATGAAGAGATTGAGATGCATTTTTCTTAATTTTCACCAAGCTCAGGACACAGGGTGGCATTGGGACTTCATGTCAAATAATCACTTTTAATTGAAATTTAATATCTCTTATGATCTAACTTCTAACTTTCTTATCTTTCCTACAGTAAATCTCTGTTCTAGCATATGGAAATTTTATAGCTTGTCTACCAGTGCTACATTCCTTCTGTTGTCTAATGTAATTTAGTTAATTTGGTCAAAATCTTTTCATATTTTCTTTCTGTAGTCAATGTCTCATTTGATTTAAATACCTCTGATCTGTACTTTTAACTTGGCACTTAACCATCTCTGCTCTTTGAGATATTTTGTTTTCTAAAACTCTTGTCTGAAATATTATTTAATTTTTTATTTGTTTATTTTACCTATGTTCATTTTTCCATGCTTATTTCTTTTGTGTTGATCTTCTCCCATTGGATTGGAGAATTGTAGATATTTTCACAGAGAAAATTCCACTGGGGAGCAAGTTTTTCTTTAAAAAGACTCATCTTCTGGACCTTCATTGAAGATAAGAAGACATAGTTTTTATTATACTATAATTTTGAATCACACCTTGCTATGGCCAACTCATGTCCCAGAAGTTTACTTCTTAAAGATTTATTTCTTTTAGAGTGAAAGGAGAGAACATGCAAGCAGGGGGAGGGATAGAGAGAGAGGGAGAGAAAAGCACACTCCCTGCTGAGCTCACCAAGTCCTGGGGGTAAGAGGGCAGCTCAATCTTTGGAAGGTGAGATTATGACCTGAGCAGAAAACTAGAGTGGGAGGCTCAACTGACTGAGCCATCCAGGTGCATCACCCCCCCTTTTTTGAGATATATTTATTCCCAAAGTCTACTTCTTAAAGTATAACACTTAGGCTACTACCTTGAAAGAGAACTTAAAGCTAAAAAGAGTATATTCTTGTTTTTTTCCTCCCTGACCCCTGTCATTTTAACAGGGAGTTGTTGTTATTCATGGGTTAAAGTTAATATATTGCAAAATTTTATGAAAATTTTCAGATATTTATAGAGATTATGTTCATAGTATCCAGTGTCTATTTGTATTTGAAATATTAGAAATATGTGTTAGTCTAATGAAAATTTGGAATCATTATTTCCTCTCAGATTTAACATTCTATATTAAATATGTTGATTAAATATAGCAGTTGTTCCTGGTTACTAGATAGGTGACTTTCAAAGATGAAGTGACTGAGAGTTTCTCATGTTGTAATAGTTAAAATTTTATTCTTTAAGAGTTTTTTCATATTTCTTACATTTAGATACTAGGTATGAGCATAATTGTGTTCTAGGTTAATTATATTTTTAATCTATTTTAGTTATTAGTGTTAGAAGTACCTTAGATTTGTGAAGTAAATTTCATGTAAAATAGTGAGAGTCTATATAATAATTATGAACTTGTTATCAGCAAACTGAAAGAACATATCTTAGTACTTATTTGTAAGTAACACTATAATAAGGGAAATCACAACAAAATTCTTCCCTATATTCAGTGTTTGCTATGTTCTTATTCTTTAAATATTTTTATTTTTAAAGATTTTATTTATTTGACAGAGAAACACAGCTAGAAAGGGAACACAAATAGAGGGAGTGAGAGAGGGAGAGCAGGCTTCCCAACAAGCAGGGAACCTGATGTGGGACTTGCTCCCGGCACTCCAGGATCATGACCTGAGCTGAAGGCAGACGCTTAATGACTGAGTCACCCAGGCGCTCCCCTTAAATATTTTTTTTTATTGAATCTCATTTGTATTACTATATTACTGGTTCTCAGTGAATGGTCCACAGGTCCCTCAAGGTTCCAAAGACCATTTCAGGATATCCAAGAGGTCAAAACTCTTTCATCACAGTACTGCCGGCTTATTTGCGTCTTTCACTGTGTTGATATGTGTACTGATGATCTAAAAGCAATGGTAGGTAAAACTGCTGGCCCCTCAATCAAGGCCATGGCACCAAATTGTGCTGGTGTCATTGTATTCTTCAATTCTGGGTACTCACAGTTAAAAAAAGAAAATGAAAAGCCAATTTTACCTAAGGAATAATCTTGATAAAGCAATAAATATTAATTTTATATTAAATCTGCACTTTTGAATATGTGTCCTTTTACTGTGTGTGCCAAAATGGGAAGTACACATAAAGCACTGCTATGGTTCTTTTTGTGTGTGGTTTTTTGCGTTTTTTTGAGATGAAAGTAAATTAGCCATTTTTTTTTTTTTCATGAAATGCCATTGTTATTAGAAAATATAATGGACAAGCCCAATACATTTATCAAACTTGGATATTTGGCAAATGTTGTCATCAGAAATGATGGAAATGAGTTTGTCATTTTAAGGAGAACAATTGACAATATTTGTTACCAGTGATAAAATTTAGCTTTCAAGTACAAATTAGAATTTTAAATTGTATTTGCCTGGGCTTCATAGTACTGAAAAACTTTCTGATGAAAATATCACCAGTGGTGATACTAGCAAATGTGATGTTTTGCTATTGTAGTTTTATTTCTCAATATGTTGATGATTAATAAATTTAACTCTTATCTGAAGGTAGTGGGTGGGCAGTACTTCATAAGTGTTAAGTGTATAAAAGGGTCCTGAGAGCAGAGCATTCAGAACAGCTGTTTTAGGTCCTCTGTTAAAGTCAAAGTTGTTTCACATCATTAACCTCATAGATCCCCCATCTCACCTTATCCCACCAAATTAAAATAGAAAAGAATACATAATCTCAGTAAAAGAAAAAAAAGAGACTATGCTGCATATGAGTGGTACATTCTTAAATTCTTCTACAAATATAATTTTCTCCTTTAAACAGTGGGTTTATGTATTGAGTTTATTTAGAATTGCATTGTATTTATCATAATATTTACATTAAAATATTTTCTCTCTCTTCTTCCTTTTTCTTCTGTTTATTTCTTTTACCACTTTCCCTTCTCCTTTTATTCCTCCCTTTTCCCCTCTTTTTGGTATTTGTTTTCTAGGTGGAATCTTTCATTTTGGATCAGGATGATTTGGAAAATCCAATGCTGGAAACGGCTTCCAAGTTGCTCTTGTCAGGTACTGCTGATGGTGCAGACCTCAGGACAGTAGATCCAGAAACACAAGCTAGACTGGAAGCTTTACTAGAAGCTGCAGGTAGGTCTGCAGACCTTACGTATGTAATTAGACTATCTAATTTTCAAAGTTACATATAAATTAATAAAAACTACTATGATTAGGAGTGTCTGGCTGTTGCGGTTGTTAGAGCATATGACTTTTGATCTCAGGGTCGTAAGTTCCAGCCCCACCTTGGGTGTAGAATTTACTAAAATAGCAAAAGGTACGCTGATTATAAAACAAGGTCTTGGACATTTAGTGTAATACTACTCATAAAGATTAATGGATTGCTTTCTAGAGAATTACATGGTATATTTCATTAAAATATTCATTACCCAAGTAAAATCCACACGTTGCTCCCAACCTTTAAGAGAGATTTCTCATAGAGTCGATTTTATGTAGTCCCACATTTCATATTTGTGAATTTGCTTACTTAATAACCTGTAGTCATACCCTAAAATTGGTACTCTTCAGTAGTACCTTTCTTAGTCTTTCATAGAAATGCACATAATAGCGGTGAAATAAGGTGAAGCTCTGTTGTTTTGTATCAGCTCTCATACCGTAAACAAATGTTCTTTTCACAGTCTATTTAGACCCATGTTTTTGACATTGTTGTGCCTTTTCTTGGCAATTTCATGTTTTAGAGTGGTCCCCAAGTATAATGTGAAAGTGCTATGTAGTGTTCCTAAATATGAGAAGGTAGTGATGTGCTGTGCCTTATGAGAAAGTACATGTGTTAGACAAGCTTCTTCAGCATGGGTTATTGTGCTATTAACCCTGAGTTCAATGTTAATAAATCAACTATATATTAAATGAGGTCATCTTTAAACAAAAACATACATAAAACAGTGTTTAGTTAATGCAGATGCTTTGTGACCAGAGGCTCGCAGGAATCTAGATCTGTGTTTTTCCTAGGAGCAGTGGTTCAGTACTCATTAATTCAGAGTTCCTGATGACTTTATGGAATATAACTACCATGAATTATAAGAATTGATTATATGTAATTTTCCCTCTTTTTTGTCATAGACTATCTCTTGAAACCTTGTAAAGTGAATCACTGTATTATTTTAAAGTGGATCATTATTATATTGTCCCCATAAGAACAGTGTTTTAATTAGAGATTATATACATACGTATAATGGGCCTAAAGTATAAGGGAATAGTAATTAAATCTCTGATCTTTTTAAATAGCCATATATTTTCTTAACTTTTCTGAAGTGGACATAAATATATTGTGAACATTAATTGATCATTTTTTAGCCCCTGATTTGCTATATAGTATATGTATAATGCCTGTAAACTGCTGCTTTATTATAGCGTAAAACCAACTTACTACTTTTTGGTAATCTTTTCAATAAACAGCTTATAAAACAGCATCTAAATATTTGAGGAATCATGGTTAAATTTGATTTTTATCCTGAGTAAAATTCCAGAAAGGATTATTAAAGGGATCCCGACCACGTACAAATGAAAACATAGTAGGTACATGGAAGATCTCGTCCTTGAGTATAAAAAACTATTTGTTCAGAACAGTAGATACAGGGGTACCTGGGTGGCTCAGTCAGTTGGCCTTTGGCTCACAGATCATGATCTAGGGGTCCTGGGATCAAGCTCCACGTCAGGTTCCCTGCTCAGTGGAGAGCCTGCTTCTCCCTCTTCTCCCAGCTTGTTTTCATTCTTGCTATCTCTCTTTCTCTCTCTCTCTCTCTCTCTCAAATAAATAAAGTCTTTAAAAAAAATAGATGCAGATTTTAGCATTTGCCAGAATTTGGTGTTGGTATAGAAGTTGATGTGAAAGAAGTGAGGATTGTGAAATTATTTGAAAATGTATCATAAGAGGAAAAGAGAATGTTTCTCCTGAAGATGAGAAAACTCAGGTTGAATAAAAGAGGGATATTTGGGGGGCGCCTGGGTGGCTCAGTTGGTTAAGCGACTGCCTTTGGCTCAGGTCATGATCCTGGAGACCCGGGATCGAGTCCCACATCGGGCTCCCTGCTCGGCGGGAAGCCTGCTTCTCCCTCTCTCACTCCTCCTGCTTGTGTTCCCTCTCTGGCTGTGTTTCTTTCTGTCGAATAAATAAAAATCTTTAAAAAAAAAAAAAAAGAGGGATATTTGTTTTTGTGCCCCCAAGAGGCAGAACCAGGTTGAAAAGTGCTACAAGAAAAGACTTCAGCTGGGAGGAGTTACGTTTGGAGGCAGAGTTCCTTTTTATAGGATGCTAATAGTTGCCTCATTTTCTCATTCTGTGTTTATTCCCATTTTTTTTTTCTGTTTTCTCTACAGTAATCAACAAACTAGCTCCCCTCCCTCCCTTCCTTTCTCATCTTCTTTCTCACTTCTCTCCTTTTTTGAATGAAAAATGTTAACATACAAGCCCAGAGGGAATACCCCTCATCCAGCTTTAACAGCCATTAGTATATGGACAGTCTTGTTTCATCTTTACTTATTACTACCCTCCTGATGCCCCACCTCCCAGTTAATTTAAAGCAAACTAAACATTATATAATTTCATATACAAATACTTCAGTATTGGAGCGCATGGGTGGGTCATTTGGTTGAGTGTCCAACTTTTAATTTCAGCTCAGGTCATGATGTCAGGGTCCTGAGATTAAGCCTTATGTGGGGCTCTGCATTTATTGCAGAGTCTGCTTGTCCCTTTCCTTCTGCTCCTCCCCTCGCTCTTGTGTGTTCTATCTCTAAAATAAATAAAATCTTAAATAAAAATCTCAGTATATATTCCAAATCAAGAACTATTTTTAGATTTATTTATTTATTTATTTTTAGATTAAGAGAGAGAGCAAAAGCAAGCACATGGTGGGGAATGGCAGAGGGAGAAAGGGAGAGAGAAACTTGAGCCCTATAGAGAACTTGATCTCCCTACCTTGAGATCACGAATTGAGTGGAATCAAGAATTGGTTACTTAACCAGCTGTGCCATCTAGGCACCCCAAGAAATTTTAAAAAATTAAACATAAACATAATACCATTGCATATCTAAAGAAAAATAATAGTGAGTCTTCAATATTGTCTAATTTCCTGTCAGTGCTTATATCTTCCCAGTTATTTCATAAGGTTCTTTTTTTAAAGATCACTTGCTTGCTAGCTTTATTTATTTGTCCATTCATTCATTTATTTATATAAAAAGAGAGAGAGAGGAAGAGGGGGCAGAGGGTGAAGGAGAGAGAATCTTAAGCACACTCCACACCTGGTATGGGCCTCGGTCTCACAACCCTGAGCTTATAACCTGTGGTGAAATTGAGAGTTATTGGCACCCCATAATGTTTTTTTTTTATAGTTTATTTGAATCAGGATCCAAACAACTTTTATATATTTTTATTAAGTTTTTAGTTTTTTTAAGGGCTTGTTTATTTTAGAGCAAGTGTGTGTGGGGGAGGTGGGGGGAGAGAGAGGATATTCAAAAAGACTTCCCGCTGAGCCAGACCGCACCTTGTGGCTCCATCTCACCACCCATGAGATCATGACCTGAGCCGAAACCAAAAGTCCACTGCTTAACCGACTGAGCCACCTAGACACCCCTAAGTTTTTAATTTTAATTCCAGTAGTTAACATACAGTGTTATATTAGATTCAGGTGTATAGTACAGCAGTTCAGCAATTCTGTACATACTCAGTGCTCATCATGACAAATGTCCTCTTTAATTCCCTTCACCTATAACATATTTACATTTTTTGTATGTAGAATTTTATATTTTTCATGTTACTTAAAGTGTCTTTTTATCATTAACACTTTCTTTTTTCCCCCACTTATTGAAGAAATCAACTCATTTGTCCCACTTTATCAGTGTTGCTAGTTGCACCTCTGTATGTTGTATTTCCTGTAAGTCAGAATTCACATCCAGATATTGACCAGATTCAGACTCATTTTGTTTTTGGCAAGAATAGTCATTCATGGTGTCTATATTTCCTGTGTATCACAGAACTACTCTGCTGGTTTCTCTTTCTGTGGTGTAGAGATTGATCATGGTTTAAGTATCCTGAGAGAGGATGCTTGCTCTCTGAAAATACCTTTGATGCTATCCTCATACTTGATAGTTTGAAGGTATAGAATTCTAGTTTAGAATCTCTTTCAGACCTTTGAAATGACTGCCCCATTATTTCCTAATTTCTGGTTTTGCAACTCAGAAAGTTAATACCATACTTATTTATAGTAGTCTCTCATTTCTGCAACTTTTCCTTTCTCATCCTACTCTATAACATTAGAATTTGGGGCATTTTAAGATTTTGCTCACATTTTGAATATTTTTGGCTGTCCTTTACCTTTCAGATTTTCTTCAAACATCTGGTGAATCCTGTCCTTTTTTGTAATTAATAACAATGCCATAAAAAGCTAAAATAGAAGGTATATGTGCATGTTTTGTCAATTGGTGGGTTGTACTATGGAGTATTTATTATATATTATAATTTATATACAGTATTTAATTACTTTCCTACTGTAGCATAATAGTTCATTATAAACATAGTGGCATGACACAACACAGTTTCTGTAAATAAGACATCTGGGCACATAGTGTGGCTAGATTCTCTTGCCTGGGGTCTCATGTGATGAAATCAGGGTAACCTGGGTTGAGGTCATATCTGTAGGCTGAAGGAGAAAATCTACTCTCAGGTTTACTGTTGTTGGTAGAATTCAGTTCCTTGTAGTTATAGGACTGAGATCCTGATTTCCTGTGGACTGTCAGTTGGGGCTGCTCTAATCTTCTTGAGGTTTCCTGTATTCTTTGGCATAAGGCTCCCTCCATCTTCATGCCAGCACAGTAGAAACCTTCTAACTTTGAATCTCTGACTTCCTTTTCTCCAGTTAGCCAGAGAAATCTCTTAGTTTTTCATAGGCTCATGTGATAAGGTCAGGCCCATTTAGATAATATTCCTAAATTCAGGTGAACTGTACCATATAATGTAACCTAATTATGGGGATAAAAGCTATCAAGTTCACAGTCCCAAGGATTACATGAGTGAGTACACCAGAGCTGGGTAAAATTGCTAATATTTTAGAATTCCTAGCACACAGTGATTGGATAGAGACCCTTCCCTTTCTTTGAGATCTCTCCAAATGTTGGTATCTTAAAAAATTTTTTTTTCTGGGACTTTCCAATTTCTTGAGAGACACATCTACCAGTTTTTATCTGGTGAAGGATAAACCTGACCACCTATACTTTGGGAGGTTGGAGTAGGAGGGGGTTGAGGATCTCACTATTAACCATGCGTATATTCACTTAGTCCTCATTTCCCTTTAGTATATCATCTCTTTCTGTCAGTGTCTAATGACTACTAATCCTGGGCCTTTCTGGTTTGGTTTCTATAGAGAATAATCATCTGGCTGTGCAGTTTGGGAATGGAGTCTTCAAGTGTCTGACTACTCCTCACAGGTGGCAGCTAGTCTCTCTGTTTTCTGACCCAAGCCTCACCCCTGTTTCTGGTACCTATAATTTCTGAGCTCTATTGGGCTGATCACCTTGCTTCTCTTTGATATCCGTGTTTCTGTTTGTTCTAAGTCAGTTACATCTTCCCTTATATTTGTCTTTATAAATAACAATTAAGTTGAGTACGTTCTAAGAAGAAAAAAAGGGAGAAAATAATTCTCTTAAAATCTGAAATCCAGGTAATCTTTTAATGCACTGTTTTTCTTCTATCGTTTATATAACCTCTAATGTCTTATTAGGACATTTTTGGTCACAAGTTACATGGTTCTGTTGTTCACTTGATTTAGATGTTAGAATTGGGAAAGAATAATCTGATCACATATCTTTTCTATTTTTGATCTTCATTAATACCTAATAACTGGATAAGGCTAGTAAAAAAGGATCATCGTAATCCAAGTAACTATTTAATTTTCAATCACTGTTTATTTATTTGAAAGATTACCATGTGTATCTTAGGTTACTTCCTAATTATCTTGACTAAAATAGTTACCTTTACTTATGAAGAAATGAGAAGTTCATAAAAATTTAATATGGAATATTTTGTTTTTGATATTCTTTCTTTTTAAGGCAGTGATTGCTTATTACTAATCCAGATATATCTTCTTACCAAGTTCTATTGGTATCATTGACAAATAGTTGTTGTATAGCTGATCTGAATTGGCTAAACAATTGGAGCTCATTCTCTTATGTGAAAATGCCTCTGTAACCTTGGTTTCCATAGTATTAGGATACTTAACTAACCACAGAGATCATATTAAATAAATACTACTATAGCAGATTAAGCTGTGTTTGGTTTTTAATACTAGTAACACAAATTAGAATCTGTTTTATCAGACCGTGACGGTCTTTATTCTTTGCACATCCTGATTGTAATAGATACCAACTTTGACTGCTCTGAATATTTGTTGTATCTAAAATCATAAAGGCTTTCTGCCAGATTTATTTTTGGCTCGATAAGATATAGCATTTGATATCTTGGATTTTTCCAGAAAGAAAACCAAACAAGTATAAACTTTTGTAAACTTTAAACACAAACTTATATGATATTATTAAGCCCTTCCACTGTAACAAGAAATCTACACAGATATGTTTATTATTACCATTTGAGTGGGGTTTTTTTGATTGATGTCTTAGTTGAGTTTGTTTTAAAACCTGTGATAATACTTCTTAAACTTTAATGTACATCTGAATTGCTTGAGGATCTTTTTTAAAAACACAGGTTTTGGATCAGAAAATCTTGGGGCCTGAGAATCTGCAGTTCTTTTTATTTTTTAAGAATTTATTTATTTTTGGGGCGCCTGGGTGGCTCAGTTGGTTAAGCGACTGCCTTCGGCTCGGGTCATGATCCCGGAGTCCTGGGATCGAGTCCCACATCGGGCTCCCTGCTCAGCGGGAAGCCTGCTTCTCCCTCTCTCACTCCCCCTGCTTGTGCTCCCTGTCTGGATGTGTTTCTGTCAAATAAATAAAATATTTAAAAAAAAAAAAAAGGAATTTATTTATTTATTTATTTATTTATTTGAGAGATAGAGAATGCATGTGTGCATGGAAGCAGAGGGAGGAGAGGAGCAAGGTGTATAGGGGGGCAGACTCTCAAGCAGACTCTGCTCGAAGAGCAGATACCACACGGGTCCCTGACATGGAGGCCCCAATGTGCGTTTGAGGACTTGACGTTATGACCCTGAGGTCATGATCGCAGGATCGTCATGATTTTGCGATCATGACCTGAGCCAAAACCAAGAGTCGGATCCTTCACCACCTGAGCCACCTGGGCACCCCCAAGATTTGTAGTTCTAACAAACACTTAGATGATAGCAGTGTTTCTGGTTGATATACCACTTATTGAGTAACAGGGATGTATAATATGCATTGTAACATTACGTATTTATCTTCAAGTTGGAGCAGAGGTTTTTAATCCTGGCTATGCATTAGAATCTTCTTAGTGCTTTAAAAATATTTAGATGCCTAGGCCCCACCTCTTACTTAATGAATTACATCCTTAGATGTAGGAGAGCTTAGCATCTATATTTTTGAAAAGCTCCACTGATGTGCAGCACCACTGAGTTAGAATAATGAAAGTTAGAGATAAGTTTGCTTTGTAATGATACTCAGAAAAGCAATAAGATATATTTCATACAGATAGTTATTAACCAGTTCTACTTACGAATTTTTATTCTTTTGCTGTTCTGAGTGTGTTTTAGTTAGATGTGACACTAAGTACATGTAGTACATGTAATAAGTTGTAGACATAATTTGAAATAAATAGTTATTCATGGTATCTTTTATATGTCCTGTAGTATCTTATTAGACAATTTTTGGTCCCAAGTGGTAGTAGATCACTAAACAGGCTTAAACAAAAGTGGGCACCTACCAGAAATAATGGGGGTTGTTCTGGCTTCTGACACTACTGGTCTCAATGAGTCAGTAGTAACTTTTATCAGAACTATCTTCTTTCTGTTTATCTGCTCTGCTCTCTTTTACATTGACTTATTTTGTGTAGTCTTTCTCTCTTTCTGATCATGAAAGTGGCTGTTAGCTCATGACTCACATCTTAGCAATTCAGTAACCTTTGAACATAGAGGTTCTTCTAAACCTATGGCAGAAGTCTAAGTGGGGATGCCTAGTTGTCCTACCGTAGGCCAAAGACTCATTTCTGGTACCAGAGAGTTATAGGTCAAGCACTTCTAGACGGCATGGAAGGAATAGGTTAGAGAATTGGAGAACAGTGATTTTCCAGAAGATTCTAGACAGATAGTATATACATGAAGCGTAACATTTAAAGGTGTTCATTAAGATCTATAGAGTTAAGTAACTTGGCTTTTGCTTTGTTTCTCCTTTTGGGTGTATCCATATTGGTGTGAAAATCATATAATAGGAATAGGCAAATTATCTACAGCTGATGGTAAAGCCTTTGCAGATCCTGAAGTGCTTCGGAGGTTGACATCATCTGTTAGTTGTGCGTTGGATGAAGCTGCTGCTGCACTTACCCGTATGAGAGCTGAAAGCACAGCGAATGCAGGGCAGTCGGACAAGTAAGTATATTTTTCTCTGTGATCAGTATAAAAACATTTTCTTGAAAATAGCTAATGTTCACTGAGCCTTTATTTTGTGTTTGGCATGGAGCTAACTACTTTATATGTAATATCTTGTCTTTACTCACAAAAAGCCTTAAGGCAGACAGTGGATTTTGTTTTACTTTCCTTTTATTCTGAAAAGCTCATGAGAAGTGAATAATTTAATCAAGATCAAATAGGTGACAAGTGGAAGACCTGGGACATCAGTGAATTCAAGCCTGATTTTTCTTTTTTCTTTTTTAAAAATTTTATTTATTTATTTTATATAGAGAGACACAGCGAAAGAGGGAACACAAGCATGGGGAGTGGGAGGGGGAGAAGCAGGCTTCCCGCTGAGCAGGGACCCCCCCCCCCCAAAGCAGAGCTCGATCCCAGGGCCCTGGGATCATGACCTGAGCCGAAGGCAGACAATTAACTGACTGAGCCACCCAGGCACCCCTGCAAGTCTGACTTTTTAGCCAATATGTTATAAAAGACCGTTTGCCTCTTTAGATTTTGTTTTCTTAATGTTTTGATGACAAAGAAATAAATGCTTTTTAATTAGCCGTGCCATTTTTCTAGTTCATGTATATAATTTTCATCATTTTAAAAAGCAGAGTTTTTATTTATTTGTTCTGTGAACGTTCAAAAAATGTCATAGATCTAGTTCCCATAATTTGAATGTGAGTCCCACATACTTTATTTTTGTATGCTCTACAATTCCTTTTATGTAGTACTTTACAGTTAGTAAGGACTCAGTTTTTATTTTGTGACTTTGCTTTTTTAAGTTTTTCTGATGATCTTACACACACAAAAAAATCATACATTCTCATATAAAAATAGCAGTTATGGATAGTATATGAAAAATGAATATAAGCTCTAAGAAAGCATATAGAAAAGAATTATTAATATAAATTACCTTTTTTGCTTCCTCAGAGGCTTGTTTTCCTCTAACTGAAACAGAACCATTTTATTTTAGCAGTTGCCTTTTAAACAGTTGAGAAAATGGGAATATTCTTTTATATGTGGATTTAGAGAATTAAAAAATAGAATTTAAGGATTATCTTTTATATAATAGTATTTTTACATGACATTTTTAAAGAGCATGAAAGAGGTTGTATAGTATTAACAGGACTATGAATTTGCTGTTTCTCTTAGCTCCGTGTTCATCATTTGTCTAGATTTTTGTGTTTGTATTTATTATTCTCATGGATTGACTCTCCTTTAGTTAACTTCAAGTTCTATTTCTTAATTAATGATCAGTTTTACTACCCTGTGATATTACTGATATTCTCTTAAATGTGGTTCCTGCTGAGTCTGGCAAGAAAGAAAGTTAAAAACACCTTGCAGAGTATATTGAAGCTAGTTTAAGCAAGAAATAAAATAGAAAAATAAAAAGTTACAAATTCTTTGACATTGAATGTACTAGAAGAACGGTAGACATGTTTGTGACAGTCATTTATTCAGCAAAACTTGAGAAATACAGTGGAGTGGAGTGATGTTATATGTTAGATTTTATATTAGTTAAGTGTGGTGTCATGTGCTGGATCTAATGTACCCTTTGCTCATAAGTTCGGAATTTCAACTGTTGTTACAGTAGTTCCGCTAAGCTTGTTTTAAAGCTAGCACACAATAAGAAAACTGAATGCAAGTCTAAATGGGATAATAGAGGAGGGTATGTATGTGCCTCAGGAAGAGAAAAGGAGTAAGAGCCCACTTGAAAGAGAGAAAAGGTATGTTCATATAAGGACATATCTTCTGGGAAAGATTTGTCTTACATTTGTAAGAACATTGGGTCTGGGGACTGTCAGTGTCCTAAAAAGGAGGAAATTATGAGACAAGCATTCTAAGTGCTATTTAAGACTTTGACTTTGGTAAGGGGATAATAAAATTAACCAGTAAGTATAATATATAGCATGGTACACAATGATAAGAACTATAGGGAAAAATTGAATAGGGAAGTGCTAGGGCAGTGTTTGGGGTCAGAGATCAGTGCATTTTTAAGAGAGTTGTCAGGAAAATCCTTACTTAAAAGATGACTTTTTAGCAAAGACCTGAAATTGGTAACGGTGTGAGCTGTGTCTGACAGAGAAGCTGTCTTGGCAGAGGACAGCGAATACATATATCTTGGAGTGGAACTTAAATAGCATTTTTTATGAAAAGCAGGAAAGCCAATCAATGTGGCAGGAATAAGAGAATAGTAGGTGATGAAACCAAAAAGGTAAAAATAAAAAGTAGGACTGTGGGACCCTACCACTGGAAAGATCTCATAAGTATTTTGACTTTTAGTGTGACTGAGATTAGAAGCCAAATGGAGGATTGTGGGCAGAGAAGTGACATGATCTGCTTTCCTTTAAATAAGATCTCTCTGGCTACCTTGTTGAAAAGAGTGAAGAAGTGGGGCGCCTGGGTGGCTCAGTTGTTGAGCGGCTGCCTTCGGCTCAGGTCATGATCCCAGAGTCCTGGGTTCGAGCCCCACATCAGGCTTCCTGCTCCTCAGGAAAGCCTGCTTCTCCCTCTCTCACTCCCCTTGCCTGTCGCTCAACCAACTCTCTGGCTGTGTCTCACTCTGTCAAATAAATAAATTAAAAAAAAAAAAAAAAAAAAAAAAAAAAAAAAAAAAAAAAAAAAAAAGAAAAGAAAAGAGTGAAGAAGAACAAAGGTAACAGCAGGAAGACTATTCAGGAAACTTGGCCATAATCTGGGCTAAACATGATGTGCTTGAATCTGGGTGGTTAGAGATATAGAAAAGAGATTACCCATGGATGCCTCTTCAGTACCAGAAGTGACAGGACCTTCAAAAGGATGATGTAAAAATTGACTTATATTTGAAATGGAAGAGAATATTAATAGCATTGGATTTAGTGTTTTTATTAGGATGGATTTTATCCAGGAATGGAGAGAATCTTTAGAAATGTCCATAGTTGGACTTTTTATCTCATAAGCCAGTATGCTATGTAATTTTTCATATTTTTCTATCCTAATATTATAATGTTCTTTCCCAATAGCCGCAGTTTGGCAGAAGCCTGTTCAGAAGGAGATGTAAATGCTGTGCGAAAGTTACTCATTGAAGGGCGAAGTGTAAATGAGCACACCGAGGAAGGGGAGAGCCTCCTTTGTTTAGCTTGTTCTGCTGGATACTATGAGCTTGCACAGGTTTGTATTATAGAAATAATCACATGGGTTGTTTTTGTTTTTTAATCTGGCCTACTTATTAGGGAAATAATAAAACTCAGCCATTAGTCTCATTTTAACAAAAAGTTTTGTTAGATACACTTTGTGGTTGTTGGCTCTTTTACTGTAAATGACTAGGTGGGTCTTAACGTAAGTATGTTCTACACGTTTTGATGAATATATCATTTTCTAATAGCATTTAACCTTTTTCTTTCATAAGGTTTTGTTGGCAATGCATGCAAATGTGGAAGATAGGGGAATCAAAGGTGACATTACACCTTTAATGGCTGCTGCTAATGGAGGACATGTCAAAATTGTGAAGTTGCTGCTAGCACATAAAGCCGATGTCAATGCACAGTCTTCAACAGGTTACGCATGTTTCTTTTTCAGTTTCGTTAAATATAAACACCCTTTGGTAATAATTATTTCACATGAAAGTCATCACTTGTAAAGCTCTTGCAGTTCTCTAATTACAAAGTGCTGCATGTTTGCATAAGGCTATGCATTAGGTTTAATGTATAGAATATATTTTGAATAAAATTTTTCTTCTTTCGTGTGTGAGGATGGTAACTTGGCCTTTTAAAGTTCTTTTAGATTAAATTAAATGCTGGCCTAGTTAGAAGGACTACCCTCTTGAAAATGGGCTACAGTGCTCCAACCCAGATTTCCTATTTCTCCAGAGAAGGGATGGAAATCTAGGGAGAACAAGAGGGCTGTGGAATGAAAGGCAGGTCTCTCATTGTCTACTGATACTAAATTGTGGCCTACAGAAAAAGAAAGTATTATGAAAACATTGTGTCCCACAAGGGACATGACTTTAGTTTAAATTTCTATTTTTTTTCAAACTTGGGCATAGATGGATTTATATGAAAGTTCTAAAATTATATGAAAATGTATTTTATGCATCTTCATGTAAGATTTTCAAATTTGTTAAGTGTTTTATTTCTTTATTTTTAAAGATTTTACTTATTTATTTGAGAGAGAGAGTGAGAAGGAGCAGGGGGAAGGACAGAGGGAGAGGGAAAAATAGACTCCCCCCTGAGCAGGGCCAAGTGTGAGCCCAAATCCTGGGACTCCCCAGGATTACCTAAGGTGAAGGCAGACTACTTAACCAACTGAGCCATCCAGATACCCAAAATGTATTGAATATTTTAAATAAATTTTAGGATCTTATAGGTTCTGTTTTGAAGGGGTTTTAGAAATCCTTATTTTACCCAGAATGTTAATTTTTTTTCCCTTGTAACATGGGAGACTTTTGTCATCCAGAAGAATGTTTTTGAAATGGCTTTATTAGCTTTGATAGTTAGCTAGTATTTGAAGTTGTAGTGAAAACAAATATGTATGATTAAAGGGATAGTATGAGATATATTAACATATGGTAAATAATTATAATCACAAAAAATAAAGTGTGTGGAACTTTAAAGTTACAATGAACATAACTTCTTTTCTCAAGGAAAGCTTAAGTTTTGGAATTGGTCAGTTCTTTTATAATTCTACAGTCATGGCAAGTGAATTTATTTTCAACATGTATCTGACCCTGATATTAAATGTGAAGAACTGGGAGTGATTTCAGTAAGATAAAAGGCAATTGGAAAGGAATTACATGTATTATCTAAATTTATTAAGATTATATTCTCCCCGTCTGCCTTTGGCTCAGGTCATGATCCCAGCATCGTGGGGTCAAGAGTCTGGCATCACATTGGGCTCCTTGCTCAGTAGGGAACCTGCTTCTCCCTCTCCCTGTGCCTGCTACTCTTCCTGCTTGTGCTGTCTCTCTGACAAATAAATAAAATCTTAAAAAAAAAAAAATCATCTCCCATTTCAGTTTTCTTCTTGATGCTAAATTAAGCTCTTTTTATTTTGGTATTTTATGTCAATATATTTTTGTGTTTCATTGAATGGGAAGAAATCAGAGAGGAAAACAAACCTTGAGAGACTCTAGACTCCAGGAGCCAGACTGAGGGTTACAGAAGAGGGGGGTAGGGAAATGAGGTAACCAGGTTAAGGAGGGCATGTGTGGTGGTAATGAGCACTGGGTGTTATATGCAACTAATGAATCATTGAACACTACATCAAAAACTAATGACGTAAAACTAATAATGCTGGCCAAATGAACATGATAAAAAATAAAATATCTTTTTGTTTTTCTTTATTAAAATAGGCAATACAGCACTTACCTATGCTTGTGCTGGAGGCTATGTAGATGTTGTAAAGGTGCTCTTGGAATCCGGTGCTAGTATTGAGGACCATAATGAAAATGGTCATACTCCTCTTATGGAAGCTGGAAGTGCTGGACATGTAGAAGTAGCCAGATTGCTGCTAGAAAATGGGGCTGGCATTAATACTCATTCCAATGAATTTAAAGAGAGTGCCCTTACATTAGCTTGTTACAAAGGTATGGTATAAAACATTTTTTTAAAACAAAGGTTTTAAACACGTGACTGTTACTTTATATAACATAGTTTTTAAATTAAAAAGAATTAAGAGGTGGTAATAAAATAGAATATGTAATTAGCTTAAAGAAAAGTGTTTAAGTGTTTCAGAGTTTAATATGTAAACTTTTAAAATATAGACAATGTTATAAATATATTGTCAGTGAAAAATGACTGTTAAATGGTTCAGTTGTTTTATCAGAAATGGTTAATTTTAATTATACACTGTACTTTTTCATTGTTTTTGTGTCAGAATATTTTGCGTGGTTCACACAAAAGAATCCTGTTGACTCCAGAAGTATTTAGCCTGTAAGTTTAAAAGTAAATATAATCAAAGTAGCTAGGATGGTCTGTTAACAAGAAGGTGCTTAAGCTATTTCGCGTGACACTAAGGAGAAGAAAAATTGAAGAGACAGATGGAAATTTGAGAAATGAAAAGTGATGTGTGGGGAGTTTGAATTCTAAAGAACAATGTTAGGATATCATCAACACATTTAATAAAGTTAGAAGGAAGAACTGGTTGAAATTGACAAAAACAATTACCAGTACGTACCTAACCATACAAAAGGGGTACATAATATTTTAAGTGATGTCGATCAACCTAAAAATATTGGTAATACCGAAAAATGCCGTCCTTTGAGAGGGCAAGATAATTGTCTGGAAAGTTACTCAGTCTTCAGATAGTTAATACTCTATATTCTAGATTCTAAAAAGATAGCCACAGAGCTACCACATATTTCTCAAACTACCTTTTTGACAGATAAATGGCTTTAAACCAGGGAACTTTTTTAAAAGTTAAATTTTATGTCTGTGTAGCCATTCAGTTCGTGTTTCATACTGTCTGCTGCTGTGTTATGTTTGTATCATAAAATAAGTGATAAATTCTTGACCTTGAGGCATCAAGAAAAATTCCTTATAAGACAAGATACAAAATTTAAGGGGGCACTCACTGTCAGTAGCTGAATCACTTACCCCACTAAGCTTGTGAGGGAGTACCTCCTTAAATTATACACGTTGGGCTTTGATCCCCACACTCTAGTTGTGGCCCTGGTGTTGTTTTGTTTCATTCTCTTTCAGAGTGACCAAGGTTGTGTGAGGTACCCTGATAATTTCCTTTAAAAACATGGTTAAAATACATATAAATGACTAAAATTTAAGTTACATTTGAAAATATGCTCTATCTTAACTGCTTTCGATTGTCTGGTGTTAACAGAGTCTTAGATTAAGGATGGTTAGGAAACACAGCTGAGGTCCCTTACTTCCCCAGTACTGTTTCATAATTAGCAGAGGCTTATCTTCTTTGGGAGGAGAGGGATTAAAGCCTTGGGACAACCTCTCCAGGCAGGCTGATTGATTTGGGTGGCTGTCTCCCCTTTACACAAATACTTTTGAACCTGGAACTGGCTGTATTTTACTGTTGGGTCCCAGCTGGCCAGAAGAGCTTTGAGATGGGGCTACATATAACTACTCTTCCCTCTCTCCTTTGCTTGTAGCCCCACCCTGCTTTCCAAGGGGCGTCTGAGGTTGGGGCTTGCAGGCTTTAATTAGAAGCTGGATATAGAACTGAGCTGGTGGAGAACATCTTTACTACTAACAAGGATCCATGGACCCTCTCCCTTTCCTGTATTTCGGGTGAGGTCTTCTAGGATATAGATTGACAAGGAGGAGATGGGGAAGGGCTAGAACTCAGGCTGAGACTGAACGTTGATGTGGATCTTTGGGAAGGGAAAAGGACTGAGAGGAAAGGGAGGTAGGTAGGTAGCAAAAACAAGATACTGCAGATGTTAACAGTTACTTACTGAAGTTAGTTTTAGTTGTTTATGGTTTTTACTGTCCACTCCTTCCCTTTAGTCCTAATTGATTGAAAATTGATTGCAAATTGAGAATTCCTTCCAAATAAAGTTAGTCATTTTTCTACTGTTTCTTGCATAGTGTCTGAAATCCTTTTTAAAAAATACCTTGACTTTGTAACTACTCGTACAGTGTCTTTGAACTGAAGCATATATGGTTTATTTGAAACTACATGAATATAAATATGAGGATGTATATATGTATGTGTATGTATGTTTATATCTAAATAGGTGAATAACTATAAACTAAATGATATGGATTCAAAAATATTTATATATATTATATATATATATGCAGTTCCAACTTATAAACAGATTGTTCTTAAAAAGTTTGAGTTAGTAATTAAAACTTAAAATTTCCTCCTAGAAATAATTTCAGTTATTATTATCCCAGGCTACTAGTTCACGAAAGCTAATTTGTTTTTTAGCATAAATAAATATAGCTGCCCTGGCTCCTAAAAGGTTGTAGAAGAGATATTTTGGGTTTTGGATTTTAATGGCATCTTTTGTTCACTGGCAGCAAGGATTGTAGTATTGGCAACTGAGTAAGGAGTAGAATAAGTGTCACTTGTATAATTTATGTGTGACAGTTAAGGGTGGTTTGCAGCTGACTTTAGTATTCTTATAAATTTTTCTTATATTCTTTGGAATAATAAAATATTTTAAAGTAATCTTACACATTTTTGGTTTAGGACACCTAGAGATGGTGCGATTTCTTTTGGAAGCAGGCGCAGATCAAGAGCATAAAACAGATGAAATGCACACTGCCCTAATGGAGGCTTGCATGGTAAGACTGTTGAAATACATGAACTATATCTATATAATTCATAGAGACAATGCTAGTGTATGATGAACACCTTTTCTTTGAGTTCAAAGATTTGTTTATCATAGATTTATTATAGGGCAGAGCCTCAGCTCTGAATTGTCAATAGTGTTCAGAGCCAGTTGTGCAGTATTAACTTCTTTCTATTAAAGGTGCTTTCTGGAGCTTTACAGCACTACTGTTGTTTTCTCAGTCTCACATAACTATGCTAGTATTACACAGTTGGCACAAAAAGCAACTTTTAAAAAGTTAATCAAGGATATTAAGAATATAATCTACAAAGTATGAGCATAATACTAAGCAGAGCATGTTCATCAAACCGATAATTGAAATTTGAATGAAAAATGAAAATTTTGAAATTAGAGTATTATTTGTGTAACATAATTCCTTCTCTACGTCTGCTCTTTAATGAGCTCTTAATTCCAAAGAACTTTCTTTTTAAGGTCTGTACTTAGGAACCGGTGATAATAGTACTCTTAAACTTCTGTATCTTAGTCTGATTTGTGGCACAGAAGTGGAAGAGAATAACATTACAGGACAATATGGAGAAAAACATGCTAAAGATACAAAAAGGCCAAATGAATTTAAGTTTCTTATCTCAGTGAAAGGATGTTAAATTTTAATTAGTAATTTTTAAAAATACCAGATAATTAAGATTTGAATTAACTTTGTTTTCTTTATTGCCATGGCAGTGTTTGCTTTAATAAATGATCCTTTGAAGAAACATGAGTTTTCTTTGAAGGTCTTAAGTTCCCATCTGTTAAAATTAGGGTAATATCTGTCTCATAGGTTGTTGTGAGCATTAAATAATACAAGGTATTTAAAACACATCGATAATATCCCCATGGTAAGGAACTTAAAACGTCTTTGTGATGCCTACTAGAGAACTGTGTAGATTAAGAAATCAAAATGGAGCATTCTGTAGACCTAATCAGCATGTACAGGAAGTGTTGTAAGTATATGAAAGATACTGGTAGTGGTCAGACATTTCGAAACTTGCCAAGAGTTTGGGATTTTAAGCTGGAAATAGAGGAGTTAACAATGGAGGGAGAAAATTCGGAGCCAAAGGAACACAAAGTAACCATGGTAATGGGGCATTAAAGTAGTGCAGTATGGTAAGTACAGAGGTAAAAATGGGTGTGACATGTTCAAAAGAAGATGAGATATCTGTGAGGTAATATATAGAAGGAAAAATTACACCAAACGCAAAAAAGAAGAGAGCCTTGGAGTTGCCTATAGTTAGGAAAGCTGTGGTAAAGGGAGACAGGCAAAGGAGACAGAAGATAGTAAGAGAGAATTCCTTTTTCTTTTAATTTTCACTGGCGTTTGAATGTTGAACAACAAAAGGAAGGACTGTTTATAAATTGTGTTCCCTTTCCCCTAACACATCATCACAATTCTCTGCCTTCTCCAAAAAGTTTTGCATTTTTCTTTTTCTATGTAATCAAAAGTTTGCTTCTCCTTAAGGTTTCTACAAAAATACTACTTTCCCTTTCTAAGCTTTATCCCTGTAGCATTTAAGTATATATCATGCAGTGCTGGTGTTGTTTCATAGTAGTCTTTTGTTACATGCATTTAATGTCTTTTTTCCCTCAAAGGTTAATAAGGCTCTTGATTGAAGGAAGGTATTATTTTTGTACAAGTTTTATGGCCTCAATCTTTGTTTCATGGTCTATGTCACAGAAATATAGATGGTCTTACTTAATACTTGCTTTTTCAACTGTTAAATATAGATTGATTTGTTTTGGTTTGAATGAAGATGAGTAAACCTTCATTATATGTTAATTGTGAAGTGTTCACATTTTTAATGATTTTTTTAATGTTGATTTAATTTTTTAAATTGCATTGTAATTAGGATGGCCATGTTGAAGTAGCTAGGCTGCTTCTTGACAGTGGTGCCCAAGTGAACATGCCTGCTGATTCATTTGAGTCACCATTGACTTTGGCTGCATGTGGTGGTCATGTGGAACTTGCAGCTTTACTCATTGAAAGAGGAGCTAGCCTGGAAGAGGTCAATGATGAAGGTTATACACCACTGATGGAAGCAGCTCGTGAAGGACATGAAGAAATGGTGGCGTTACTTCTAGGCCAAGGTAACTGTATCAGTGAAAACACTAAAGCACAAATCTTTAAAATGTAAGATTACAGAATTATAAAATTGGGTTTCTGTTTTTCATCTTTCTAGTAGATTTGTAACGAGATGTTGTCACAAAAGTGAATGAGAAAGTATTTGCTTTGAAAATAGCTTCCAAACTGTGCCATACAACCAAATAGCCTTTCATATAGAGCTTTCAGGCATCATGTGCTTTGTGAGTAGAGACAGAATTGGGGATGAGGTAGGGTTGTAGATTATGTAGGGGCATATAAGAAATTTAGCATTTCTCAAAATAATATATTAAGATAATTCCTCTTGGGGGATGTACACCTATTAATAAATACTTAATGTGTCTAGTGTTTCATAAAATACAGGGTGGACAGTCCTACCATAAGGACTAACTTGATGAGAATGCAAGAATGCATTTATAAGAAGCTGTCAAGGAGTTAGCACACAGTGGACTTTATGTTTGGGAAGAGTGACACAGTTATTTTACATTATTAAGATACCTTTAGGGACGCCTGGGTGGCTCAGTTGGTTAAGCGACTGCCTTCGGCTCAGGTCATGATCCTGGAGACCCGGGATTGAGTCCCACATCGGGCTCCCTGCTCGGCGGGAAGCCTACTTCTCCCTCTCTCTCTCCCCCTGCTTGTGTTCCCTTTCTGGCTGTGTTTCTCTCTGTCAAATAAATAAAGTCTTTAAAAAAAAAAGATACCTTTAATTTAACAAAGGGCTGATAGCCAAGACCTATAAAGAACTACTCAAATTCAGTACCCAAAAAAACAAATAGTCAAGTCGAAAAATGGGCAGAAGACATCAACAGACACTTCTCCAAAGAAGACATACAAATGGCTAACAGACACATGAAAAAATATTCATCATCATTAGCCATCAGGAAAATTCAAATCAAACCACATTGAGATACCACCTTACACCAGTTAGAATGCAAAAATTGACAAGGCAAGAAACGACAAACATTGGAGAGGTTGTGGAGAAAGGGGTACCCTCTTACACTAAGGGTGGGAATGCAAGTTGCTGCAGCCAGTTTGGAAAACTGTGGAGGTAGATCAAAAAATTAAAAATAAAGCTATCCTATGACCCAGCAATTGCACTACTGGGTATTTACCCCAAAGATACAGATGTAGTGAGAAGAAGGGCCATATTCACCCCAATGTTCATTGCAGCAATGGCCATAATAGCCAAACTGTGGAAATAGCCTTCAACAGACAAATGGATAAAGAAGATATGGTCCATATACACAATGGAATATTACTCAGCCATCAGAAAGGTTGAATAGCTATCAACGTGGATGGGACTGGAGGAGATTATGCCTAAGCGAAATACAGAGAAAGTCAGTTATCATATGGTTTCACTTATTTGTGAAACATAAGGAATAGTGTGGAGGAGCAGCAAGGGAAAAATGAAGAGGGGGAAATTGGAATTGGAGGTGAACCTTGAAAGACGATGGACTCTGGGAAACAAACTAAGGGTTTTAAAGGGTGGGGGCTGGGAGTTAGGTGAGCTTGGTGATGGTTATTAAGGGGAGGGCACAGATTGCATGGAGCACTGGGTGTTACACGTAAACCATGAATCATGGAACACTACATCTAAAAGTAGCGATGTACTTTATGGTGACTAATATAAAATTTTTTTAAAAAACGTAAGATACCCTTAGTTTAGAAGTAATCTCCTATTTCTCTATATATTTGTAGCCAAGTTTTATATCTCTTTTAGTAGTAAAAAGAGGAGTGGCACATTTTTGAAAAACTGTATTGGCTGGAACTTTAAAAGCAGAGGTTTTGTAGCATACTTCTTACATTTGAATCACAGCTCCAGTACTTGCCGGTTTTGTAACTTTAGGCAGGTACCTAACCTTCTATGCCTTAATTTTGTCATCTGTGGGGTTGTTGTGAATGTCTATATGTATTATATATAAAGATTTTTGAACGTTGTTTGTCATATAGTGTCTATTAAGTGTTAGCTGTGGTGAATGGTGGTAATGATAATGATAATGTTGTTGTGGCCTTGGGCAAGTTAATGGACCTCAATTTCCTCAGCTGTAAAATGGAGCCAATAAGAACATGTAAAATGGATGCCTGAGTGGCTTAGTGGGTTAAAGCCTCTGCCTTCCGCTCAGGTCATGATCTCAGGGTCCTGGTATCGAGGCCCATGTCAGGCTCTCGGCTCAGAGGGAGCCTGCTTCCTCCTCTCTCTCTGCTGGCCTCTCTGCCTAGTTGTGATCTCTGTCTGTCAAATAAATAAAATCTTTAAAAAAAAAAAAAAACAACATGTAAAAAGTTTTCAGGTATTACCTGGCAAATAATAATAGTGTATTAAATGTTAGCTGTCATCATCATCATCATCAATTTTGAACCTTTATAACAGGGGAATGTAGTTTATTTTTCTAAGTCCTTTTGTCACCTGGTTTGTACCTTCTGGCTGAATAAATCTTCCTGTAGCTGTGTGCAGCAAATATAGACTTGTGCGTATATTTTAAATAATTTTCTTTATTTGTAATCGCCTCTCAGAGTATGGGGACAAGCACTTTATTATTTAGTAAAATAAATAGTAAAATAATATAAACGTTCATTTTTGAATGTTTTTGAAGTATAGTTATTAGGGAACAACATGTTTTGCTTGTCTTAGAATAAGTTCATGACTTTCTTAAAATAATTAGAATTTTTATTCTAGGAGCTAATATCAATGCACAGACAGAAGAAACTCAAGAAACTGCCTTGACTCTGGCTTGCTGTGGAGGCTTTTTGGAAGTGGCAGATTTTCTAATAAAGGCAGGAGCTGATATTGAACTAGGGTGTTCTACCCCATTAATGGAAGCTGCTCAAGAGGGTCATTTGGAGTTAGTTAAATATTTACTAGCTGCAGGTAGGCACTTTTGCATTTGGGAGGAGTTTTTACATGATTTGTTTAGGTAAATATGTTACAGTGCAAGTAATTTTTTTCTTACGCATTGAATGTATAAAAATGTGGTAAACTTACGTGTATTCTGCATAAATAATTTACCTTATTACGTTTGAAGTATCTAGCTTTAAGCAATAATCTATTTGTGTTTTTTCTTGCTTTTAAAGATGCTGTTTTTTCTTGCTTTTAAAAATGTAATAGTCTTTATTTCTAGAAATGGATAGGACTATTTTATCTAATTTGAGGAGATATGGTTTATGTAGAAGAATTATGATTCTTTTATTAAGTCTCTATATTGTTTAATACTACTGCAGGAGCTAATGTTCATGCTACAACAGCAACAGGGGATACAGCACTAACATACGCCTGTGAAAATGGTCATACTGATGTAGCAGATGTCCTACTTCAGGCAGGAGCAGATCTGGTAAGCTGCATTACTTTTTAAATTGTAATACTGAAAGACAAGAAATTAATTTAAAGTTCTCTGGAGATTACAGACAAAAAAGCATCTCTTCTAATTTTTTGTTGGCCTTTTTGCTATTTTTTCCTCTGATTTGGCCATATTTTCTTTCCACACTGTTTCATGTCTGTTATTATTCTTGTTAGCAGAGTTATCCAATCTATTACCCCTTGTTCGCCATAATAAAAGGGGGAAATGTTATATTAATTTGTTAGTGCGAATTAATTTTTTCTTAGGTATTTAGCTATTTTTGCAAGATAAGTATTTAATAAGTGGTCTTTTCCCTCAAATAACAATTCAGTAAAAGGATGAAATAACTGAAGTCATTGTATGATAGATTATAAAGAGATGTTATAGGGAAAGTCCAGACAGTAAAAAAGCTCAGGAGAGGTCAAGAGGTCATCTGAGATGTTAGATTTCGGGTTGGGTAAGGTTTAAAAAGGTAGATAGGGCACTGTTGTGATGAGAGAGATATGCCAGTTGGGAGAAATAGTGTGAGCACAGCCTGAGAGGTAGAGAAGCAAAAGCGAATGTGTGTGGGGAAAATACTCTTTCAGCTTAGTATGTGAGGGAGTAGAAGTGAGACATGAGAAGGTAGTTAAAATTTAAGTAACCATATTTTCATCGGTCTGAGATTAACAAGCAAATTTGTATTCCTAAAGATGATCATAGTTTATGACAAAAATTCACACATGCGAGCAGAAACAGACTCCTCCATTGACTAGTTTTGTAAACTTTGTTTCATTTCTCTTTCCTCATTTATGGAAGGAAAGGATGAAATTGGAAATTGGATTACTATTGTGTCTTTCAGTTCTGCATGTGTTAGTACAGCTCTTGAAGTGGTTATAACACATGTTATATATACTCTTGTTAGTTGTGTGCATATTTCTTTCGTATCAGATTTGAACTTACTCAACTTTAAGAACTATATTTCCAGTGTTTACCACAGTCGTTGTGAAATACACAGCAATATAACCTTTTATTAGTTCATTTCAATTCAGACAACTTAGTGTGTGGCTTAAGAGAAAGAACAGAAGTTATTTATCAGATGTGAATGTTAAAATATGTATATATCATGTTCTATAAACTATATTTTTTCTAATATAAACTATAAACTATAAACTATATTTTTTCTATTTATATTCTAAGATCTGAAAATTTCTCCAATAGTGTTCTCAGTTACTCAACAATCATTAGAATGCAATAGATTTTCCATCCTTTTGAGACCTAGAAATCTCTAATAATACCTTAAATTGGTGGTTTTCCAGATGTTAGATCATTAACTTTGATGTTTTCATATAAGGTAACATGTAGTTAATGGGAAGTCTATAAAGAAAGGAAATGATGTACAGCAGAAATTCATATAGGTAGGATACAAACTATAACAAAAGGAAGATCGCGTAGAGTGGATAAGTATAATGCTGGTGATGCTGATTGGAGAAGGCTGTGCTAGAGTGCCATTCACTATTCAGGTCACATCATCCTTTTGGTAGAGAGAAGGAAAAATTACCCAGATGGATTTAGATGAGGGCGTCACAATCACATGAATATAACTTCAGTTCTTAAGTTATATTTGCAGAACATGTTTGTGATTTGAGATTTTTAAAATTTAAAGATGCATTCCTTAATTTGTTTCAAAGCATGATATTTAGTATCTTTAGATTCAGAAATTAGTCCAGCTATTTTCCTTTTGATATTTATGAAAAAGAGCAACTGTTCACTAGCAATTAAATTTTTTTTTTTTTTTTTAATAGGAACATGAATCTGAAGGTGGAAGGACTCCTTTAATGAAAGCTGCAAGGGCTGGTCATGTTTGTACTGTTCAGTTCTTAATTAGTAAAGGTGGGTTTGTGTAAAGCAGTAGTTTTTTCCCCTCAAAATGTCTATTCCGTACCCTAGGGTATTTAGAGATTGAGAGGGGAAGGACATTTTGGGGCATATCACTAGTGGGGGGTTGCTACTAAGATTTTGTGAGTGGGTAGCTGATAAACATTCTGCAGTACATAGAACATTTCCAAACTAGGAAGAATCGTGAAGCGCCTGGGTGGCTCAGTCGTTAAGCATCTGCTTTTAGGCTCAGGGCATGATCCAGGAGTCCAGGGATTAAGCCCCAATTCAGACTCCCTGCTCAGCGGGAAGCCTGCTTCTCCCTATCTCACTGCTTATTTTCCCTCTCTGGCTGTGTTTCTCTCTGTCATATAAATAAATAAAATCTTACTAGGAAGAATTGTGATACTGAATACCACCCTTGTTGAGAAACACTTTTATAAAGAAAAATTTTTCTGTGTAAAACTTTGAGGGTTTAGATAATCTAAAATATGTTCTGTTTATTTAATAATACATCTTGAAACCTGGATTTTTATGTTTATGCCACTGAGATACTTAAGGGCAAGTCGCTCTTCTACTTTACAATTCCTTGGGCCTACGTTGCCTTTGTGAAATACAGAAATCGTCATAAGTATAGCACAAAAAGTATTCAAAATTAAAATGTGACAAAAATGCCAAAATATATGGAGGATTTCATCTATGGTCAGTGATTCTACTTTGACTATCAGAAACCATTTTAAATGACACAGGTAGCATCTTACTACTTCCTTTAAGTTATTTGTTAGGTGTTCACTACATAAGCTCATCTTGAAACACTTTTTATTCAGATTTCATCATATTCTTAACTGCAGAAGATGAAAGATTTATTTTTGATTCAACGTTCATAAAAGAAAGGCTATACAAGCCATGTATAATTAAAAAGGCAATATATACTATTTCCTTCTTAGCATAAATACTAAAAAAATCTCAAGTTTGTAATATTCTTTAGGAAAAGAAAATAAATCAGAAATAACTTATTGGTCAAATTATTTTAGGCAGTTTGAACACTTACTTTTATGTTTATACTATAGTATTCTCAAGAACAGAATTAGTTACATAATCACCATCCTCTCTTTTGGATAAATCTCTCTCTGATTCCATTTTCTTCCTGCTATTTTATTTTCATTTCCCGCGTTGCCTAGCACAATGCCTTAAACCAGAGAGAAATTCATATTGAGGCTGCAGTGTACCCATTTTCATTCTCAGATATTTCCCAGTGACAGAAATCGATGGTATTATTACTTTCTATTCAGTAGTAATATTACTTTCTATTCCTTGTTAATTCTCTAGGTAGGTACCCTGTAGAGGGCAGTGTGATTTTTTTTACTCCTTTTTAATCGTTTTTTCTTTAATGGAAGAATTTAACGTGTAGGTAAAGTTTTATGCTTTTCTTTTTCGAACAGTGATTACATTAGGAGTAATGTATACATTTAGCCTTATCTTCTACCAGTGCATACTGAAATATTTATGGATGAAATTATGTCATGTTTGGGATTTGTTTTAGAGTAACTCAAGATGGGAGAGGAGAATTGATAAGAGTTTATGCGAAATGAGTTTGTGTGTTTATAATCACTGAAGCTGGGTAAGGGGCATGTGGATTTTCATTATGCTATACTCTCTACTCTTTATGATTTTGAAATTTACCATAACTTAAGAAATAGCAGTCTACTAATAGGATTTTCAATGTCTTGTCTGTTTTAGGAGCTAATGTGAATAGAACCACAGCTAATAATGACCACACTGTACTGTCCCTGGCTTGTGCAGGGGGTCATCTGGCAGTAGTGGAACTACTGTTGGCTCATGGGGCAGATCCTACTCATCGTTTAAAAGTATGTAACTCAAATGTTTCAGCTAACATTGTGAATTAATTCTTCTTCTTGAACATTAGAAGATATCATCTACCAGTTCAATTTATAATGGCATTTTAAGCATAATTATTTTTTTTTCTATTTTATTAGAGGAAAATGTTCTTTACTAAACCTAAGATTTGAGGGGCACCTGGGTGGCTCAGTCGTTAAGCGTCTGCCTTCATCTCAGGTCATGATCCCGGAGTCCCAGGATCAAGCCCTGTATCGGACTCCCTGCTTGGCAGGAAACCTGCTTCTCCCTCTCTCACTCTCCCTGCTTGTGTTCCCTCTCTAGCTATGTTTCTATCAAATAAATAAACAAAATCTTAAAAAAAAAAAAGAACAAAACAAACAAACAAAAAAACTAAATCTAAGATTTGAATATGCCTAGGGCCTGTTGGCTTTATTTTCCTTAATAGTTCTGGAAATTAACTTACATTTTTTATACTTTTTCTCCTTCCATATCCACTCTTAGGATGGCTCAACTATGTTGATAGAAGCAGCGAAAGGTGGCCATACAAGTGTTGTTTGCTATCTTTTGGACTATCCTAATAACTTGCTTTCAGCCCCTCCACCAGATGTCACTCAGTTAACACCCCCATCCCACGATTTAAATAGGGTAAGATTCAAAACTAAAGCATTTTATATCTTCTTTGTCCCTCTTTGGCTCATAGTTTTATTTTAATTAGATATGACTATTTTTTGTTATAATATGTGGTTCTCTTTATAGCTATTTAGTTGAAAATGGTTAATGATATAATTTGGTATAACATTCAGATTGTAGATTGATATATTTTGCTTTGCTTTTTTACTATGGCCAGAATAACCATTCAGATTCAAAGTCAGTTAAGAAAAATGTTACGGAAAATAATTTGGTGCCAACATATTTTAAGTAAATATGTCAGTGTCTAAGATTAATACCATGTTATAAATATTTTGAAGTCTTTGTGACTTATCCTTACTTTAAAGCCTATTATTTAATGAAATGTGTAGGAAAGCAGAAATATAATTGGTTTCCTTTGTCTTAGGCTCCTCGTGTCCCAGTTCAAGCACTGCCCATGGTTGTCCCACCTCAGGAGCCTGACAAACCACCTGCCAATGTTGCCACTACTCTTCCCATCAGGAATAAAGGTCAGTTACACTTCTGAAGACTATCTTTTACATGTTATCTGGGTAAAGATGATAAGATCACCAAAAAAACCTATCTGTTTATAATTATTTTTCCACAAAAATTGAAATTTACTAAGTTGACATTTTTTTACTTATGAATAAGTCATGTTATTGGGAGAGAAGATAGTTAATAGCACTAATTTATGCTAGTTATTAGTATTAGCAGGAGAAATTCAGATGCTTATTTTTGGTGCAGTTCTGATTATCCAGGATTTCCTCTAATAACTGGTCATTTCTATTCATGTTAAAATATTAGGCCTGGGTATAGTTGGAAGACATTTTTGTAAATTACTTAAATTTCTATAGTGATACAAGGCTTAACAATTGAGATCAAAATTAAAATTTATTTTAGAATAACTGGTTTAATATAAATTTTATATCTGGGCTACCTTTTCTCAACCAATAATTGAAAGCTACTTCAGATATGCTTGTTTGCTTCTCTAGAATTCTGAGGTGCATATTTGACTTGTGGATGTTATACTACCATGCATGTTCTTAAGTTATGTCCCAAAACATCACACTTACCAGTTTGAATCCGTTTTTCTTTTTAAAAAGTTTAACCTGAAGAACCAATGCAGTTTTAATTTTTTGGTTTTTGGCTACCTATATTATTTAACCAACAAGAATACTAAGTATTTCCACCAGCTCTTTACAGTCACTACTACCAATCTAGAGCCTTGGCACCTTTTTCAGTTGGTGTAGCTAACAACTGATTGCTACACCCATAGCCAGATCTGTTTATTCACCTGGCTGTCAGAAGATACAGTGGATGGCGTAGTCCAGCATCTTTTCTTCTAGGGAAACTGAATCCCAATTCTCTACTGGCCAGGTAGCTGTGTGAATATGTGAATTTAGATCTTGCCTTTATCAGTCTTGAAGATGGTAGGCCCCTAACAAAGACAAATTTTAGTTGGATTTAAATTTCCTGGTACTTCTCAGTGGTTTGGGTACTCTTTGTGTGTATGAGTGTGTGTTTAAAAGGCATAGACTATCAAATGTGGAAAAACCTTGACTTAGAGGTCTAAGTTTTCCCTACATCTTAATAATCTAGCATTATTTTTCTGTTCTTAAGATAAGTTTTTACATCTTTATGACCAGATGAAGTGTCTACACATAGCCTTAGATTTTACTGTAATTGCACCACTTTGATATCACAGACCTGCATCCCTCTGTTGTCTAATTTTAGCCATGTAATATTTTTAAAATTAATTTCCCAAAGATTACTCTATGCACATAAAATACATACATTCTATATTTATGATAAAGAAGGTGGATTTGTTTATAAATTCCTTAACACTGCATTTTCACCTTCTAGTGATATGATAACTTGGTGCATAACTGTTGGCAATAAACCTCCCAACAGTAACTCTGTAATGAGGATGCCATTCATGTGCACTTCTGAGGGGGTTTCTTTTTCACACAGCTGCTTCTAAACAAAAGTCCAGCAGCCATTTGCCAGCAAACAGCCAGGATGTACAGGGTTACATCACCAATCAGTCTCCAGAGAGCATTGTAGAAGAGGCTCAGGGAAAGTTAACAGAACTGGAACAGAGGATAAAAGAAGCCATAGAAAAGAATGCACAGCTGCAGTCCTTGGAACTGGCTCACGCTGACCAACTTACCAAGGAGAAGATCGAGGAGCTGAATAAAACAAGGGAGGAACAAATTCAGAAGAAACAAAAGATTTTGGAGGAACTACAGAAAGTAGAACGAGAGTTACAACTGAAAACTCAGCAGCAGCTAAAAAAGCAGTATCTAGAGGTTAAAGCTCAAAGAATTCAACTTCAGCAGCAGCAGCAACAGTCTTGCCAACATCTGGGACTACTAACTCCCGTTGGGGTTGGAGAACAGCTTTCCGAGGGAGACTATGCACGGTTACAACAAGTGGATCCCGTTTTGCTTAAAGATGAACCCCAGCAGACTGCTGCTCAGATGGGTTTTGCACCAATCCAGCCTCTGGCCATGCCTCAAGCTTTGCCTCTGGCGGCAGGTCCCTTGCCTCCAGGGTCCATCGCAAATCTTACAGAACTGCAAGGAGTGATAGTTGGACAGCCAGTACTGGGCCAAGCACAGTTGGCAGGGCTGGGGCAAGGAATTCTGACAGAAACACAACAAGGGTTAATGGTAGCCAGCCCTGCTCAGACCCTCAATGACACGCTGGATGACATCATGGCAGGTGGGTTTATATTGTTATGAGCAGGTATCAAATATGATTTGCTTAAGGCGAGTAAGAGTGTGCCAGAATTTTTTGCCATTCCCAACTTGAGAACTATTTTTGGACTCTTGACCCATGTATATCCTTAGAAATATTAGTTCAATCTCAGAAGTTCTCTAATGGATACAGGTCGAATTAAAGATTAGCTCATGCAATACAAGTGACTGAAACTTTTTGGCTTAGCTGAGTAGGCTGGGAATCTAGGTTTTTTGTCAGTAGTGGGGTTGATGTTTGAGTTTTTGTTTTTGTTTTTACTTTTTCTCTTTAAGTTTAGAATACTGAGATTGAATTTTGGCTTTTGTGCTTCTGTATTCACACCAATAAACTGGGAAATTGTTAGAAATTGAAGTGCAAAACTAGTAGGACACATCAGGAAGCTTATTTGTGAACAGCAATACTTTATATCCTAATGGATCAGACTTCAAACCTGATGGATATTTAAAAAAAACAAACAAAACAAAACAAAATTTAAACACCTTTACAACAATAATAAAGTACCAAACCAAATAGGATTTGTTTATACTGTATGTCAGTGGTTTTATCCCCTGTGAATGTTAACGTGTAGTCTCTTTCTAATTGTATTATGGGAAGGTATGGTCCCCTGACAGTATCATAAATGATATATCCTTAAATGTGTAGCCAAAGAAATTTTATTCCATTATAATTAGTTTCACTGGCAAGAGGAAATATTTTAGAAATTTGTTTTAATGATTCTAATCTTTGGTACTTTTCATGAGTTCTGTAACAAAGTAGTAGAATGAGATTTTATAGGATTATAAACCATAAGAATGCTATACTGAGAAGGATAATTTTCTTCATTCAAGAAAAAGAAAACTTGAAAAGGAGAGAAAAGGGAAAAACAAAGGCAGTAAATCTTTGACATTTGGTAGTTTTTATCTGCTGTCTTCCCCTTTTTTTATTCTTTGGGCTATATTTAACAGATGATTGAGGTTTTCTACTTTTGAAACTGTTTTGGCAGTGTTACATATTATGAAATTACATATAATTTGTTTTTCATCTTCTAAAAGAATAAAAGAAAATTAAATTGTATAGTGTTGAAATATTTAGCTAACATTCAGAAACTAAGACACCAGCTAATGAGACAGATTTTTGTACTTAACAAATTGCTCCTAGGTTTCCCAGTTCTCTTGTAGTATCACCCCAGCAGTATTATGTGGAATGAAGATCTTTGCTAATTTTAGGAGGTATAATAACTACCTTGGAAACAATGCTATTAATGATTAGTAAGAAATGTATCTTATATTGGTAAATATAAAACTTTTCTATAGATTTGAGAATTACTATTAATCACCATTAGCTGGTTAAAATATTTGGGAATATAATTACAGAAACATTAGTATCTGATAAAAATTGGAGCACAGTAGCCCAAAGTCCCAAATTTCCTATTACTGGCCATTAGTTTAGGTCATAATGGTGTTTTTACTCTTGTCAGTTCAACTACCAAAGAATGTATAGAGTTAAGTGTTATTTATCCAATTAAATGAAAACTGGACATTCCTACCAATGAATACTTAAGAATTTTTTGATATGCTATTAGAATTTACATGATGTTCTTGGGCATACTTACTAACGTTGATTTGCCAGTTGTACAATTTTTATGCTGCTCTGAATTACCGGAGATTTGTAAAATAGTTTTTCTGTTGATTGGTTTACCAAAGAAAAACAAATTCTGTTTATATGTTCCAGGCGTTTCATATACAAGAATTTCAAATGCACATAACTTTTTAGGAAATCTGACAGATACTTCTCATTATAAAAATACTTTACCCCTTTATTATGCCCATTTATATATAGAGAGGAGAGATGACCAGAAGGAAAAACAGGATTAAAAACATCCAGCCACTTCCCTGCAATACTTGCCTGTCATCTTGCATGTGCACATGCATAAACATATACATATACTCATGCACTCACTTCCACGACTTTTCGTTAAACAACTTTTGTGTTAGCACTTGTTCTTTAGGTTGACCAATGTTCATTTCTGTTTCTTTCTTGATATTTTATAACCTTTTTAGACTCAGTCTTCCTTCCCCACTGCAGCATAAGCTGTCCTTTATTATTTAGCTCCCATTTATTAGACTGCTCTTTTAAGTTCAGTCTCTTTCTCTAGTACTTGGCTGGCCCACATCTTCTGTCTTTCCTATTTTCTGTACTACCATAGCAAAATCAGTTCCCGGTTGAACTAGTTTTAACGCCTTGCCTTTGTGTGCTCTCAAGTTCCTTCTTTCCTTACCTGATGTAAAACTTTTCTAGGGTATCTGGTTCTCCTACTCTAACATCTAACCCTAAAATGAAGTACATGTGAAGATCTGTACCAGAGTTCCTTCAGATTCCTGCATATTTACAAGCTGCTACTTTTCACATTAGGGAATGGATGAGTGACAGGCAGTTATTTCATTTTAATAAACTAATTTCATAAGTACCCCAAAGGAAATGAAGTGAGGGAACTGATTTTTCTTATCTCCTTTTAGATGAGATGATAAGAGCAAATAATTTGACCAAAAATAAGAAGACTCATTTTCATATGTTCTTTAAAAGAACTTATTCCAATTAAAATGTAAATGACAATATAGTCATTTAACAATAAAGCTTAGACTTTTTGTTTCATAATCATGAAATAAATATCAGTTCTTTGGACAGATTGGTGTTCATTCTGTTTAAGCTAATTTTGGTATTTAGCATTTTCTTTTGGAATCTATTTTAAGAACCATAGATTTTATATGGTTTTGAAATTTATTTCTAGAATATGTACATTTTAATTACCTTGGTATTTTTTCTTAACATACAAAACTATTGATCAGTTTAGTACATTAGTACATGCCCTTTCCTATTAAACTGGATCCCTAAGGATTCAGACTTGTTTTGTTTTGTTTTGTTTCCTTCTTTGTTTTTCCTTTAGCTTTTAAGTGGACTTAAAAATGTATAATTATAGAATGTGTGTTGCTATAATGTATATAGTGTATGTTTGTGCCTGAACTAAGGATTTCATGTAAAATAGATTTCTTAATTGACAATAATGTTTATAATTGTTAAAAAAGGTCAATTTCAGTTTTATTCTTGGCAGGATCATAACCTCTTTTGCCTGGTTTCAGATCCAGTTGTGAATCATGATTGTTTTCTGTCTGATGTAGTTGATAAGTATATTGATAACACATATCCATACCACTGTTGACCATTCGAAGATTAATGCCCAAACTTCAGTGCTATAGTATTTTTAGTAGGGGGGGAGAAAAGGATTGATGTTCACATACCAACTCCAGAAGTGAATCCCTGAGGGAATAAAATACTCTCGGTTGTCACGACCTTTGGAGTTCTCCCACCTCAAGTACTGACCTAACTAGTTTCACCCTTCTTAATTTGCATATTTTCGTTAAAATAATATCAAGGCAAAATTATACTTAGAAATAACAATATACTTCGAACTAACAATAATCTATATTTGAAGGTTGATTGTATGTATACATTTATTTCTCCTTAATCTTTCAATTTTGTCCTCATAAGTCAGTGTGATTGCCGGATTGATTGGTGGGCATTTTAACCCCCTCAGAATAATTCTTTGTGTGAGAAACTATATTTCTGTGTGAGGATCAAATTTTTATATTTTATTATGTTGTTATAGTAAAGGGCTACCATTCAGAATATTATCATCCCCCTGTCTGCAGTTAGTAAAAGAGTAGGGGCTGTTTTAAATGATTCGAGAGTAAGGTTTGCCCCAAACAGTGAAATTACTTTCATTAAAATATGAGGTGTGAAAGTGGCAGATGAAAACTCATACTTTTCTCCCTCTAAAGTTGACTACTTTACCTTTTATTCCTTTTCTGATTAAGAGATAATGAACAACTATCCATTTGCATTTATATTCAGTTTTAATTTGTAAGACAATTTTTGTTTTCAGGGTTATTTTGAATAGAGATTTTATAATTATATACTATAAGAGGGGAATTTTATTTTCAAATGGATTATTATTTAGAAAATGGGTTATTCTTAATATACTTCCTGTTTTTAGACTGTTGTCCAAAGTCAGAAATAACCAGAAAAGTGAGTTATTAGTGCTATGGCATTCTACCTATAGACATTTTGTTTTAAGAAGTCTTTAAATATTTTCTAATAATTATTTCTTACTGTTCTCTAACAATGTTTCATCCTTATTAAGTCCAGTTATTTTGTTCAACAGCAGTCAGTGGAAGAGCATCTGCAATGTCAAACACTCCTACCCACAGTATCGCTGCTTCCATTTCCCAACCTCAGACTCCAACTCCAAGCCCTATCATCTCTCCTTCAGCCATGCTTCCTATCTACCCTGCCATTGATATTGATGCACAGGTAAGCTCCAAATTCTGGAGGGATGTTTTTAACTAAAATCATACCATCAGTAAAAACCTTAATCAGTGATTTAAATCATAGACTGCTCTGTCTCCAGGCAGAGATCTGAACCACATTTATGAATTAAATTAGAATCCACATTTTAAAAAGTAAAATACCAGATACAGATTATTTTCAATAATTATGTAATGGTCTGGTTTCTAAGATCATCAAGTAACTTTTTTTTTTAACTTTAAAGAAGAGGATGTTAAAATAAATAACTTCTTAAAGATTAGTTTGTATTTTATTCTAATTCATAATATATTACACATAAAGGATTTTTCCATTTATGTATCATATATGCTCAGTTTCATTTACATTGTCTTGGAAAGTTCTGATCTTGCTGACTGAAACACATGGTGAATCTGTGTGTCTCTGTAGCACAAAGTCAAAACAAAATAAAGCACCCAATTAAAAAAAAATTAGATTACCATGTAATCTCAGGGCAGAGTGAAGTTGGAGAGAGGAGGATAGCTGGTGTTTTGTTCTGAAGAAATGCTAAGAGACTTAGTTTAGAAGATTGCTGAACAAGGTAAAGGGTATATGGCCTTATTCAGGACTGAGAAAGGTTTGCTGTTTAGTTTTGTATTTTGATTAATACCTAGGGTGAGGAGGGTGTGACATAGGTGAGGGTGGTAGTATACATGATAAAACTTCTTACTTTGTAAATAATCAGTTCTTAATAAACCAGAATTTCAGGAAGGGTGTGTGTGAGTGAGTGACCTATTAACACAGTGTACTCTTAATCTATGAAAATAAAGCTTCCTTTTCATTAAAGTGTTTCTTGGTAATATTGTGAAAGAAAAAGAAATTTCATTTTTTTCCTTACTTGCTTTCCAAATGTTCATTGTATTATATGTGCTTTTTTGGGAGCACTTACAGTTGTCAATAAGGAATTGTGTTATTTTCCCACCAAATATAAAGTAGATGCTTTTAAATACCCATTTCCCTGATGATAAAACTGAGGCTAAGAGAGAGATTTAACATTTTGCTTAAGATCACTTCATTTAGCTAAGAAACAAGGGTTGAGAGTCAAACTTAAGTGGGTCTGATTTCAAAGGCACCCTCCTTAACTCCCATACTCTATAGCTTTTTAAAAAATTATGAGTATTCATTTGATGAACTACAGTCCATCAAATATATATTTAATAGTGTAAATATATACATACTTACATTACATAATAATATAAATATATACATATATAAAAACATATTTAATAATGATATAGCATTATAGGGGCACCTAAGTGATTTATTTGGTTGAGCATCTGACTCTTGATCTCAGGATCAAGTTGTATATGGGGTTCTGTACTGGGCACGGAGCCTGCTTAGGGTTCTTTTTCCCCTCTTCCTCTGCACCTCCCTGCTGCTCACACTTTCTCTCTCCCGGCCCCCAAATATATAAATAAATAAATAAGTAAATAAGTAAGTAAATAAATAAATAAAAATACAGCATTATAGAACTGGGTTGAACTTGGTATTGAACCTGCATTATTTTCCTCCAGTCTTTTTTTTGCTCTGAGACTGTTATGTTGTATGGCTATTATGTTTTAAGGAGAGTTATATTTTTTAGTTTTTATGGAATCAAGAATTGAATCATAAGCAAAACTAAAAACTTCACTAAAATATAAAATGATTTAAGAAAAATGATTTCGAATATAATAGCCACAGAAAAACTTCCTCCAAGTATGATCATAATTTTATTGAATTTGGAATTCTTACAGTGATGGTGAAATTTTACTGGACTATACTACTCAACCAGCCATTGCTCTATTATAAAGTAATTTCTAAGAAACATAAATATTTTTGAAGTTCTTTAATTTCAAAGAAACTTAACATTTGGGGCACCTGGGTGGTTCAGATGGTTAAGTGTCTCCCTTCGGCTCAGATCATGTCTCCAGGTTTTGGGATTGAGCCCTACATCAGTACCCCGACTCAGTAGGGAATCTGCTTCTCCCTCTCCCTCTCCCTCTCCTCCTGCATGTTCTCTCTATGTGTCTCTCCCTCAGTAAATAAACAAAAATCTAAAAAAAACAAAACAAAACTTATTTTAATAGTAGTTGACATGCTTATGTAAAAAAAAATTGACTGTGTTCTCCTTAAATATCTGTTCCTTCTTATGTGGTCTGTGTATCAAGATTTTCCACTTTGGTTAGCCTATCATGAGTTATACTTCTTGTCTTGGAGTTTAGGAAGTTCCTGCTTTGGAAAATGTAATACCAAATAAACATTCAGAAATAATTGTTCACTATTTTTTCTTTCATTTTTGATGTTAGTTTTTAAAATTTGCTAGTTTTTATGATACCAAGCAGGCATGTTAAGCAGTAAAAACAAAGATCCTTTTGTACTCAGTTCATCTGAAGTTTTTTCTAGATTGTAAAATAAAAATTCCGTGAGATTTTACATAATAGGTATTTTGGTTTATGTGTGATAGTAGTGTGCCATAACAGACAAGTGATATAATAAATTCATACCAGAACTCTTCCTCTGTTTAGGAAGATTAAACTTTTTCTAATATTTGGATCTTTTATTTGTTTAATAAACTATGGCATAACATATTCTTGACACTTTTATAGATACTAACTTCTTTAACTTTATAACAACCTCATGAAGGGTAGGTACTGTTATTATTCCCATTTTACAGGTGAGGAAGGTGAGACTTACAGATATTAACTATGTGCCCAATAGGTAATTTATGGTGGAGCCAGCTTTCAACTACCCTATCATTCTGGCTCTAGATTCTATGCTCTTGAGCATTGCAGTATGCTATCTGTTTTTCAATTTTTATCTTAGATGCAAACATAGATTTTAATAATATTAACCTGGTAAATTATAGAAAATAGGTCTACCACCTAGATGGCAAAGGATTGTGGGTCTTTCACCTTTACAGCTTTTCAGCATGTTTTCTTGGCCATACTTCATATTTATATCAAATCTTAATTTAAAGAAGAACAAAAAAATGTTAAATTTTTTAAACCCTCAATATATGTCTCTTTTTAAAGTGCTAATGATTCTTAAAATGATCATAATTTAAACTTCTTTAGTTGATCATTATATGCAGAAACTAATTTTTTAACAGGGATTAGCAGAAATGTTTAATTTCTGGAACATGAAGAATGCTGATGATGAGTTTGTATTCTTTATAAGGTTCCTCAAATCTTACGTAAGATGACTAGAAATTACCTTCGGTGTGCATGTATGTGCCACAGTCTCTCTACCTTTCATGTAATGGTTTTATTGAATCAAGTTTTTCCAGATGTATTTTTTTTTATCCGTTTTGTTTTATTTTGTTTTTAAATAAGCACTATAGTGTAGGGTTTATCAGGAGTTAATGTTCTATTGACTGAGCTAGCTAAGTGCCTTTATCTGGATATTTTTAATATATTTATATTATAAAATATTTTAATACCATATGCTGTACTGTTACCAAAATTTATTTTAAGAAAATCAATAAATGATAGTTGAAGGAATTATTTGTTTTACTATATCTTTTTTAAATTTTTTTTATTTTTTAAAGATTTTTTTTTTTTAATTTATTTGACAGAGAAAAACACAGCCAGAGAGGGAACACAAGCAGGGGGAGTGAGAGAGGGAGAAGCAGGCTTCTCGCCGAGCAGGGAGCCTGATCTGGGGCTCGATCCCGGATCTCCAGGATCATGACCTGAGCCGAAGGCAGTCGCTTAACCATCTGAGCCACCTAGGCGCCCCTTACTATATCTTTTAATAACATAGCTCTAATTTTTATTTTGCTGGAATGGTATAAGAAGGTTATGTCTGGGTATTCTACATATAGAAATTAGTAACATTTACAAATTTTTAAGGACTGTTGGTTTTGTATGAAATAGTAAATCTGGCTGAAGATTAGAGTTGACTACTGCTGAGTTAAATATTTTCTGTATTTTGTGTGAGATTTTGATGGACTGTAACAGTCACTAAAGGTGAGAGAGTACCAATTGTTCCCTTCATGGGTGTAAAACTTGTGTTCCCATCCCCTCCATTTTTCTTATCACATGTTTTTCACGTATTTCTGAACTGCTTGTCATTTTTATTCACAAACTTCAAAGGGCTTTCCTGGAACTTGTAGCAACTGGTTCTAGTACATTTTATAAAAGAAAAAATAAATACTGTCTTATGCAATTTTGCCTTTTTTCCAGTTTTTAATAAATAACATCTATCCATGATTATTTTTTAAAGAAGGTAGGCATTAAATTTGACTTAGATGTCAAGACTGAAATTGTAAAGTATACAAAATTACATTTTGCCTTTAATAAATGGTATAAATATCATTTGGATATTTTTCTCTTGTAGGTTTTGCAATACAGAGAATAGTTTAATCATATTATTTTAATGAGAAAAATTGAAGAGACCAGGAAAAATGAATTCATGGTGATGTGTAATAATGCTGCCATTCAGCAGTCTACTTAAAATGCATGCATTTTGATTGTTTATGTGAAGTTTTAACAAGTTATTTACTATTTTACTGAGTAGTCTTATTTTTCTCATCTCCCTAAATGCTGTCCTTTTTTTTTTATTCTTGTATCTTACATGTGACCTCTGACATGTTTAGAGAATAAGCTATCTAGAATTATGAAGGTTATGTAGGTCTACAAAAAGGTTAGCCCTTGAAGTCCTAATGATTTTCAAAGTAAATTAATTACTTAGATGTAATTAATAGGTCCACTTCCCTTTTTTTATAGACAGTTCATTTTTTCATGCATTCCAGCTCATTAAAAGTTGCTTTTTCCATTAATATTGCATCTGTCTTATAATTCCTTCTTATTTTTCAGTCTTACAGAATTGAATAGTCATGTCAGTTTGCAGAGTACTTTTACAATGAATATAATTTTAACATTTTTTATAAGCCAGATTCATCATAACAACATCTGTCACATACAAAATAATGTATTTTATGGTATTGTGGGCCAAACGAAATTTTCTTTAGAATGTAAATCTGATTGAGCACCTAAGAAACCTCTGGGCATTGGTCTCCCTTTCTGGTTTCTTTTAGTTATAGATATATGAAAATGTGTGTGACTTGTTAACCAGTATAATGTAACATGACTTTAGTGATACACTGTGATACATTATGATACATTGCCTTTCAGAAAGCCATCACCTATCTTGTTATCAGCAATTCAAAACACATATTTTTTTTATTCTATATCATGTTAGTCATTGTTACATTAACCCAAACTTCTGCTATGGTTAATTTGTTTCTTGGTGTATTGCAAATCAGAATAGTGTTTCTTACCATTTAGGGATTGTATAGATGTTCATTAGGAAGGTGAAAATCTCACTTTCAGAGTCTTTAAATTTTTTCATTATTGTCTTTAGAAGATTATCATATTAGTTAATGAAGTTACCCACTCCTAAGTTCCCCAAGGAATTTGACAAGCCCTCTTTTCTTAGTTTTAAGTATTTTTTTCATTCAATTCTCATAATACTTTGTTTATATTTCTCTCATAGTTTGAATCTAAATTTCTCCTGTGCCATAATCACTAAGCTCCTAGTGAACAGGGACTGTATTTAGTTAGATTTGTCAACCCTGAAGTACCTAGCAGAGTACTTTTAACATAAAAGGTGCTTAATAAATGTCACTTAAATTAATGTTTTATAATGTGTGTGTGGGGATAACCCAGCATTTTATTAATCTACTAAAATCTTCCATGCTTATCTTTTTCAAATTTTGTCTCTTTCTTCTCTTAAGATTGGCACTGCTTTCCTAAATTACTCTTTAACCCCCAGAAGACTTTGAGAAAGCCTAATAAATACTTCATCGTAAAGTGGACTCTTCATCATAAAGTTGACTTTCTAATGGGCACTAACATAGAAAGTATGTAAGGTAGATAGACTTAAACATTATTTAACCTTAGTTGGCTTAGGACTGCTTTATGATGTAATGGGGAAAGCAGGTTTTTGTTACCCAAGATCTCCTTTTTTTTTTAAGCCAATCCTTATCAGTTACTAGCTTGTATGACCCTTGGAAGATGACTTCTCTAAGCCTTTGTCTCTTTTTTTCTGAAATCAATATGATAATTCCTTCTTTATACCTGAAATGAAGATCGAATACTATTACACAGTCAAAGCTGTCACTCATTTAAGTATTCGTGTCCTTCTTCATTGTTGTAGTTGGTGCATCTCTCCCTTGTGGCCATCCCTGATCTCTGCAGTCAGTAGCTCTGCTCTCTGCCAGCCTCTTCTGCAGAGCAGCTTTTGCGGTCTCCCTCTTCATCACTGACTAGTAGGCTTTTTCTTATTTCTTGACTCTATCGATTTTGCCTTTTGTCTCTTGTTTCTCATTTTTTGTAATGGAGTTTGGTTTTGAGAGTTATTGACCTTCTGGGAGAAAATGCCTTTCCTTTTTGAATTATAATGTAAATAAAATAAATATTACATAAATATAGAAACAATGAATATATTTCGTATATGTAGCCTTTGTTTTATTAGTAATAGCCTTCAAATCTGTGACCCTGCATAGCTGTTGTCATTTATTGAACTGAACTATTATTTATTGTTTCCTAGGCAAAGCATCACTTACAGGTGGAGAATGCAGACGTGAATAAGACATGTTCATTACCTTCCAGGGATTTATAGTTCTCTGAGAATAGACACATACTGATAGTAGCATAAGGAAGATTGGTGATAAGTATTGTAAAAGAGATACATATGAAAAAATGAGGGGAAGTAGCTTAGAACAGTGCAGTGTGATAGAAAAATGCAAGACACATGAAATTTAAAGTTTTTTAGTAACCACATTAAAAAAGCGAAATGAAATAGGTGAAATGCATTATAAGAATATATTTTATTTAGCTTCATATATCAGTAATGATATTGTTTAAACATGTAATGAGTAATACCAAAAAACTACTGAGATATTTTATATTTTTATTTCATCCTAAAAGTCTTCAAAATCCAGTCTGTATGTTACACTTACAGCCTAGAGTGATCACATCATTCTAGTATTCCTGGGACTTTCCTGATTTTAGCACCAGAAGTCCTTCATGCCAGAACGCCCCTCAGTCCTAAGCAAATCCAGGATGGTTTGTTAACCTCTGTTTATCTCAATTTGGGCTTCATTTTGGTGTGATTAAATGTACAATTTAATCAGATTGGTGATTAAATGTACAATTTAACCAGATTGGGGCGCCTGGGTGGCTCAGTCATGAAGCGTCTGCCTTTGGCTCAAGCCATGGTCCTAGAGTCCCACGATCGAGCCCCACATCAGGATCCTTGCTCAGCGGGAAGCCTGCTTCTCCTTCTCCCATTCCCCCTGCTTGCATTCCCTCTCTCTCTGTGTCTCTCTCCATCAAATAAATAAAATCTTAAAACAAAAAAGAAAAAAGGAAGGTAGATTTATTTACTCAGAGTGCTCCATACTGAAAAGTTCTCTAATAGCCAAATGAGTATCAGTTTTTAACTTTAAATTAATTAAAACAAAAATTAAAATTCAGTTTTTCAGTCAGACTAGCTATATTTCTAGTGCATACTGTTAGTTACCTTTCTTCAATAGCACAAGTTTAGAGTACTAAAAGTATGAGGACTTTGTTCATGAAATGAACATTTTAAATATATAATAGAGTATGATTAGCAGAGGTCAGAAGTAAGTCATATATAAAGAATCATGTTTCAATTATGATAGTCCTTGTCTTTCAAAATACTCTGTATATTACATATTTTCCTTTGGTGTTGTTCCATTAAGTATCCTGGGATTTTGTTTTCAACTGCAGTTAAGTTACTTGGAAGTCCTTTTCCATATCAAGGCTTGCTTTCCAGCTTTGTTAGGTGGGCCCAGAACAGCTAATTTGGCCCCACTGTTGAGGATTTTACTGGATAATCTGTGTGTTTTGAGGTCTTTTTACTCTGGCTGGTGGGAACTAAGCTATTGCTGGCCCTGTGTAAGCTCTAAGTGTTGTTATGCCTGCTGGTGGTCTTTCCTTGGCCTCTCAATTTTACTCATGCACATATGCTAATCAGAACTCAACTGAAAGACCCAGCCTAAGATCCTCTGTAGATTAATCTAGAGTACTCTGTCATGCTTTCCTCTCCAGTAGTCTGTCCCATGAATTCTAGCCACCCTGACTGCTCCAGACTCTGTCTTCTCAACTCAGGGAGATTGCCAGGCTGAATTTGGGTACCCTCTCTGCAAAGCAGCCTTGAAACTCTCCAGGCAATAAGTTGAGTTTAATCATTTCTACTTTGGAGATCACTGCCATGCACTGCCTAGCTAAACACCGTCATTTCAGATAGTTCATCCTTTTCTTTTTGGTTGTTTGAGATAGGAAGACAGATCTTTTCTGTGCTGCTCACTAGAAGCAAAAGTGAATCCAACACTTTTTCTTTTAATCAGGTATTTGTAAATAGCATATGGTTGAAAATCATACTTTTTTTCCTTCATGCTTAAGAATTACCCATAAAGTTCAAATATTATTTTATAGCTGTTACAAAATCACAAGTTAGCCACTAATGGAAAAAACAACTTAATATCAAAATGTTTGATAAAGTAGAATGAGACATCTGTATCTGTATTTGGTATAAGTATAGATTATATAATTGATGTAATTTTAAAATTAAGCTAATCAGAAAATTAATTTTTTATAGACTGAAAGTAATCATGATACAGCGCTGACACTGGCCTGTGCTGGTGGTCATGAGGAATTGGTACAAACACTGCTAGAGAGAGGAGCTAGTATTGAGCACCGAGACAAGAAAGGTAGGGCTTGCTTTTGTTAATTTTTTTTTTTCTGGAATATCTGCGTTCTGTGAAGAAATACTGCTTTGAGCCCTTTTGTGATATAATGAAAAACAGTGGTTTTTTTGCTTAGCATGTAGTGAGAAGATTATTTTTTTCCAGGATTTACTCCACTTATCTTGGCTGCCACTGCTGGTCATGTTGGTGTTGTGGAAATATTGCTGGACAATGGTGCAGACATTGAAGCCCAGTCAGAGAGAACCAAGGACACACCACTATCTTTGGCTTGTTCTGGGGGAAGACAGGAGGTAACATTTTCCTCAGTGTAATATTTGTCCATCTGTTTATCAAATTTTAACTTATACGATTTGATGGGAGTCATGGATTGACATCTGGATTTATCGCAGTAACTGTCCTTTTGTTAATAGGTAATAATTTCAAGTATTGTGTTAGCATAAACCATCATGTCTGAAAGGTCATGTTTATTATTATGTTTATTTAAAAGTAGTACCTGCTGTGGGAATGCCTGTGTGTTACATTCAGGCTAAGGGTGTGATTAAGCCATTCAAAATCAAATCAGTAAACTCCTTATATTCAGTCATCTTTTCCTATCCCAGAGTACCTGGCATGAAAGGTACTTAAGCTCAGCCTCTGTTTTTCTCTATGTATAAGATTAATAGAGAACTAAAAGCATTCAATTTTTAGTTGTTCTTTTCATTTTTACCCACTCCTTCTCAACTCTGGAAGAAAGATTCTCAGATAAGAATCTGTGACCTTTTCATTTTTTAAGTAGGGTAGAACAACTGGCATGATCAAGAAGTTATAGCCTTTATGCCCATGTGTGTCTTCTGGCATTTAATGATCAGCTGGGCAACCTAATTTTTTTAAATCCAGTTGTAAGGATTTTGATTAGCCAGTTTAAGAGAGGGAATAATTCTTGCACAGAAAGAATGGAAAATCTAATAAAATAATACATGAATAATAAGATAGAGGTTAGTGGTCCTTTATCTTGTGGATTAAAAAGAATTGGAGCCTAGTGATAATACAGTTTTTTTTTTCCCCATAAAATTTTTGCTTTGGCTAATTTGTAATTTTTAAATGTATGAGTATTGCTCCTTTATATTTGAAATAGATAATTATCAGTGTGGATAGTTAGATGCACTTGTTTTTACAGGTGTTCTGCATAGGAGACATCAAAGAACCTGTCTCTGCTGTGCTGTTCTTTGTGATTGATAATGTGAATACATTTGTATCATTTTTTAATCCCTGTATTTCACAGTAGAGGTTATTGGTACATTAAAGAATTTTAGCCCAAATGATAGGAAGTAAGAAAGTAAAAAAATAAGCTGCTTCATTTGATAATCTCTGCCACATCAGAAAGTGTTGAGATCCCCATTAATCTCAAATTGAAATGTTATAGCGGAACTTTTTACAGTTAATAATAACATTAAATTGAAAAACTTAGTTGGGGGAAATGTAAATGCTTTGATTTTGGAATATAATGAAAGTATAATTTTGATTTTACTGAAATTTTCAATCATTATGTAGCTTGAAATAATTCTTTATAAGATAAGAAATTTTTCAGTGTTGTGAAATTAAAAAGAAATCAGTTGGTTTCCTTCCTTTCAAAACAATGGTAAAGCCTGTAGCATACAATAATCTTTATATATTCTTATTAAAATATAACAAATGAGGGAGCCTGGATAGCTCAGTGGGTTAAAGCCTCTGCCTTTGGCTCAGGTCATGATCTCAGGGTCCTGGGATCGAGGTCCACATCTGGCACTCCGCTCAGCGGGGAGCCTGCTTCCTCCTCTCTCTCTGCCTGCCTCTCTGCCTAGTTGTGATCTCTCTCTGTGTCAAATAAATAAATAAAATCTTTAAAAAAAAATGTAACAAATGTGGTTGTAACAAATATAGAAGTCTTTTAGGGTAATAATTTTGCCTATAACACTCTGTTGCTTTGATTTGGTGTCATTGGAACAGTTAAGCATTTTGAAGAAATTAAACAGTGGAAACTCATTTTACTATAAAGTCATAAACTAATTTATATTGAATGTTCATTACTTTTTGGGAATAGACCATTCCCTTTGAGAGATAACTAAGATCAGTTATCTTTGCATAATGGAATTGATAACTTCAGAAATTTGATTAGGATTTTTTACTGTCTTGCTTAAAGGACTCTCTGTAAAATAAAACAGCATAATGCCATGTTTTGGTCTTGTTTTTTATAACCTTGTTACATAAGCCAGCTAGTGTTACTGGCTCTAAAAGCAAAAAAGTGATGGACAGAAGTTATCTAAAATTGGTCATAGCTTTATTCAAATGAGTGAAGTTTCAGCTTATATGTTAAGACAAGGCATTGTTCGTTTACATTTATTTGTTATTTCCCAGTTAGTATTTTATAGGATATTTTACTAGTAGTAAGAGCAAGGTAAGAGCTGTGATCTTGGATAATCTTTAATTTTTCTCTGCCTCATTTGCAAAATGAAGGTGAAAATACTAGTACCTGTGCCAAAGAGGTAGTTTTGCGCATTAAATGGCATAAGGGACAAAAGATGCCAGTAAGTACTTCAGTAAGTAGTAACTATTTTTTAGCTATCAGGGAATGCAAATTAAGATCCCAGTGGGTTACCAACACATACCCAACTATAATGGCTAAAATGATAAAGACTGGCAGTACCTAATCTTGCCAAGGATGTGAAGCAGTTAGGACTCTCTTATTATTTGTGGGGGTGTAAATGGTACAGTGACTTTCGGAAAGGGTCTGGCAGTTTCTTATAAAACTAAACATATACCCAGAAATTCAACTACTAGGTAGAGCCCATGAGCAGTGAAAATGTATTTCTGAAAGAATAGCAACTCTGTTCAAAATGGCCAAAAATTAGAGACTGCAAAGGAGAAGAGATAAACTGTAGTATAGTCACATAAGAGAGTGCTATGCAATACACAGAAATGACTCTCTAACAACGTGATTTCATCTAAATGAAGATCTAAGATAGATAAAACTAGTCTATAGGTGGGATTGACTGGGAAAGAGGCATGAGTAAATAACAGGGATTTAAATGACCTTAGCTTTATGCATTTGTCAGTACTGAGTAAATGTACACCGAAGTTTTGAGTGTTTTCTATGAGTTACAAATTTTACCCCCAAAATTTGAAAACAAGTAATATTCTAGATAATGACACATATGCTGATGTATTTAAGGAAAATTTGCTGTCTACAATTTACTTTGAAATGAAATGTATCCAAAAAATGGACAAATAGATATGATAGAGTGTAGTAGAATATTAATGGTAGAATTTAGGTAGTGAGTATATGTTAATTTATTAAATTTTTCTGTATGTTTAAAATTTTTCATAATAAAATGTTGGGGAAAAAATAAGCATTAGCTTTATTCCTAGTTTTTAAATATTTAGTTGTTGATTATAAATTAAAGAAAAAAATTTTAAACAAGGCCACCACCTGGCTGGCTTAGTCAGTAAAGCATGAGACTTTTGCTCTCAGGGTTGTAAGTTTGAACCCCACATTGGGTGTAGAGATTACTAAAAACTGAAAAATAAAATCTTAAAAATATATATCATAAAGATATTTACATATATAAATAAAAAAAAACTTATTTTACTGCTATGTGATAGAGTAATAGAAATAATTTCTAAAATAGCATTGCACGACAACACACTTGAGATCCAGACCTTGCATAAACACACCGTGTCATTTTAACAATTTCAGTGTGGATTTTAATTGAGAAAGCTAGCTTTCTGTTGCTTCTAAGACCTCTCGCTATCATTTGAGTCCAATTTTTTTTAAAAAAGGTTTTATGTATTTATTGACAAAGAAGAGATCACAAGTAGGCAGAGAGGCAGGCAGAGAGAGAGGAGGAAACAGGCTCCCTGCTGAGTGGAGAGCCAGATGCGGCCTCGATCCCAGGACCTTGAGATCATGACCTGAGCCAAATGCAGAGGCTTTAACCCACTGAGCCACCCAGGCGCCCATTTGAGTCCAATTTTATGCAAAGAATTAAAAAAGGACTTTCCTCTTTTTTTCTTCTATGATATATTGGAAAAATAAATCAGAAATGCATACCTTGCAAATTGTTTCACCATAAGAAGAAAACACAGCTTTTCCTTTTTTCTTTTCAGGTGGTGGAACTGTTGTTAGCTCGAGGGGCAAACAAAGAGCACAGGAATGTTTCTGATTACACACCTCTAAGCCTGGCTGCTTCTGGTGGCTATGTGAACATTATCAAAATATTACTAAATGCAGGAGCTGAGATTAATTCTAGGCAAGTTTTATTCTCTCTCTATAAGCCACTTAAGAGTATTATGATAAGCTGTTTGTAGAACACTTATATTTTTAAGGCCGTATTTAGGAAATGCCTTCATTACAAATTTAGAATCCAAACTGTTAGAGATTTTTAAGATTAATTTTATTTAAGTATTTTAAACTACTGATATAAACTTGAAAAAACATCAGTTACTGTATTTCTAATGGTACTAAGAAACACAGTTTTCTTAGGAGTTTTATTAAGTTTTACTAAGCAAGTATATGCTTTAGGATGGAAAATTCATCTAATAATAATTTAGTAATCACTTTTCAGCACAAGTCATTATGTTGAATGAGATACAGAAAGTATTCTACATCTAAGGTGGTAAAAAATTTCTAATGGAGTCTTGGTAGTATCTTATAGATTTATTAGGACTGAAAAAAATTATCATTTTAAATAATCCTGCAAAACAAAGAATCTTAAGTCCTGAAATAAAATTCTATAGAAATTTATACTTTCCCTTTGTTCTCCCCATATCTCCACCCCCAGAACTGGTAGCAAATTGGGCATTTCTCCTCTGATGTTAGCAGCTATGAATGGGCACACAGCTGCTGTTAAGCTCCTGTTAGACATGGGCTCTGACATAAATGCTCAAATAGAAACCAATCGGAACACTGCCCTTACTTTAGCCTGCTTCCAAGGAAGAACTGAAGTGGTTAGTCTTCTGCTTGATAGAAAAGCAAATGTGGAACACAGAGCTAAGGTAAGAAAGAGTCTGAGATTTATGCATGGATTTATTGCTTCAGTATTTAAAGCATACAGTAGCATTATGCTAATTATAATTTTAGTATTTTGTAGTAACATGTTTTACATGTATTTAATCAGAAATCATTCTGTGTTCTCAAGCATTCTTGAAAATACCTCAGTAATAAATTTTTATAGATAATAATGACATTAGGTTTATCAGCTAGAAAATATAAACTTATGAAAGAGAAGAGTGGAAACATTTATTAGCACTAGCTATATGCCAAGTGCTTGCATATTACACAGTTTTTTTTTTTCCCACAATAAATTGGCATTGCATAGAATATTGTTCAGTAGATCACACTGTAATTCAGGTTAGTGGTGTCAGTGCTGAAATTTAGTTGTGAATCTTTGCAACAACTATATCATGTTGCGCCCCAGATTGTTCTTTAAACTCTTAGCTCTTTTCTGTCTCTTATATGTTGTTGTTGTTTTCACTAAACCTAGACTGGCCTCACACCGCTAATGGAAGCTGCCTCTGGTGGATATGCAGAAGTGGGCCGAGTTCTTTTGGATAAAGGTGCTGATGTTAATGCCCCTCCAGTGCCCTCTTCGAGAGATACAGCTTTAACCATAGCAGCAGATAAAGGGCATTATAAATTCTGTGAGCTTCTCATTGGCAGGTATGATGTTACCATACTCTTCATACATGACTGTGTTTGTTAGTGATTATTATTCTCTCTGGTCATATTGTACTATTAAAAAAAAAATCTAATGTGATTACTTCCTCTATAAAATAAAAGTGTATGTCTTATTTTATTTTCTAAACCTACTTTTATTATTTCCCACCTATCCAGAGCTGTGTTTCATTGTCTGATTTATTTCGGTGTAACCTAAAAATACTACTTTTCTTCCTGTCTTGGGTGTATAACACTTTTAAAGCACCGTAATAAGCTATTTGAACATCCAGCTGTTGTCATCCATGTTCACATCTTCCACACAGTTTAAGTTTTTGAAAGAATATCACTTGAAATCTTTAATGTCTAGCAGCAATGTAAGGTTTATTGTTGATTTTCTCCTTTTTTGTTTGTCTTGTTTGGTTAAATAACAGGGCTTTTAAGTGACAGTTGTGGAACTATTCAAGGTATTAGACAGAATGCAGGAGAATTCCCGCTTTCGGTCACTTAGAAGTTGCCTGCCAGTCTTCCAGAGATGTTTGTCTGCTTAATTGGATTTTCTACTTTAACAGTCTTAAAGATATATGCATGGTGTCCTAAGCAGTAGTATTTAGTAATGGCTCCTATCACCTGTTACTCACCTCCTGTCTTACTTACCATGTTGCCCACTGTATGCTAAACCTGCATGTTATTTTTAGATTCATTCTTTTCCATAATACAAATACATGCATACAAGTAATCCGAAATAAATACAAGTGTCTGACTGTTTGTGTCTCTTGCATACTATTTATTTAATGTATCAATTATGCTAATAACAGGATGTACTTTTATTTTTTATTAAATAAAATTCACATTTTCTCAGGATTGAAACTCAGAATTATATGGTCATTATTTTTAAAATAAAAAAGGCAATTATTAGTATGTGATTATTTTTTAATTTGATAACTCAAATTTGATGATTAGAAGTTCTTTGTAATTTTGAGAGAAAAATGTAGTTTAGTCCCTCAGTATTATAAATAATTTTTCACCTTCATAGAATATTTTTCCTGAGTTTATAGTTTATTTTTATTACTCTGTCATTCCGTTTCATTTTAAACAATGACATCTGTGTCATTCATTTAGGGGAGCGCACATTGATGTACGTAACAAGAAGGGGAACACTCCATTGTGGCTAGCAGCAAATGGTGGACATCTTGATGTGGTTCAGTTACTGGTGCAAGCAGGTGCAGACGTGGATGCAGCAGACAACCGCAAGATAACTCCTCTTATGGCAGCATTTAGGAAGGTAGAAGTCTTTCATCCTCATTCACTTAAATGTTTTTCACTTAGGCTGGAAGGTATATAGTTTAGTGATTACTAAAGACTCTCATTTTAGGATTTAACAGTAGTGATGAAAGTGGTAAAATAATATGCAAATAAACACTGATGTGTTTCAGCGTTGATGGCAACACTTGAAAGGTAGATATAGGTAACCAAGAAAAACCTTTAATATTGATATTGATTTTAAAAAAGCTAAGTAAACTTGTAAAAAGTTGTTTTAAGTAGTATTTTCAAAATCTTCTTGCACTTAATCTTTCACAAAATGTAAATCTAATTAAGAGTAACTAATTACTTATGGATGGGACGTTTTCGTGTATTAGCACCGCAGGGAAGAATTAACTTAAATTGATTTTATTTATTATCATTTGCTTTAAATTACTAGGAATAAAAGAACTAAATAATGAAAACCCAGCTACCAGTATTTTGAAATGACTGAAAATCAAATGAACTACATTCAGAAGTAGAAATAAATTTTGTGAAAGAGAGCAAAACTTTGTTTCTCTTCCTGTAATGCATAGCACAGAACTGTGTATAATTTCATTTAATGATTTGGTCAGTCTCTTAAATGCAGTTTTAATTTGTTACTGGGAAAACTGGGTTACTATTTTAGGGTTTATAATTTTGAGTTTTATCATTTTGAGACAGGTAGGTAAAATCCATTGGTAGATAGCAAATTATTTGTTGTATTGAAAACTTCTAATATATCACTGCAAAAAAATCATCTTTCTCCTTTTTATCTTGTAATTCTCTCTGGGTCCTGTGCTTTATACCCTCTCTTCCCTAGATATTCTAGACTACCTACAATCTGACTCTCTGTATGTTCCCCCCCCCAGTCAAATTTATGCTTTATCATTGACTATCTACTTCTTTTCCAAGTAAGCTAACATATCACTGTCAAGTTAATCTTCCTAATCTCTCTACTATGTTAGTATCCTCTTCTAGAGCCTTTTCCTTTTTTGTCATCCTTTCATATCCAATCTTAATTTGTTATTCAAAGCCACCATAAATCTAGTGCTCTTCATCTCCCATTATGAGTCCCTGATACGGAGAGTCTTCTCCTTGCTTGGTCTTTTCATTGTTGCTGTCTCTCAGCAACACCTTTGTTCTCATCTCAGAAATACTCGTGTCCTTCCTCATTTCCAGAGTTATTCATTCTTTGGATATAGTTTAAATCTCCCCTTCTGCAGAAACTCTTCCAATCCTATTTGAGCTCACAGTAAGATACTTAATACCCTAAAAGTTGTAAAAGTTCTGCAGTCTGTTTTTTTTGTCATTCATTTTGACTAAAATTACCTTGTTATTACTCTAACATGCATATATCTTATCTTTCCAAATAGACTTCGTTCCATAAGTTCATCTGTTATATTCTTTTGTATTTGTTCCATTTTTTTAGTACCTTACCATGTGCAGCTGTAACGGTTGGGATAGTACATTGTACAGAGTGTAGCAGTTGTTCTTTTTAAGTAATGTAGAATTTAATTGGAGAGGTAAGATCCACACAAAGTCAGGTAACTGTGTGAGGTACCCCATATAATTTGCATACTGTAGAAGTGTTGGCGAGATATTAAGGAATGATGCAAATGGCATCAGACTATTCATTAAAATTCAGAAATAATTGAAAACAATGTAGGTGGAAAGGAGGAGATAGAGCAATATAGTAAACACAGTCTGTTTAACCAGACTGTCTAATTTGTAGGTGTTGTGTTCAGAGAGTAATAGTGTTGATTGGAGAAAGTTAGAATCTCTTGAGCACAGGTCTAATTATTTTGAACTTAGTGAATGGTGTTACAGTGAATAATATAATCATAGCTCATGCTTTAGGAAAGTGTATTTTATGTCTTTTACGCTTCTAGTAGAGTGCTGTACATACAATTTTTTATCTGAAATAAAGAAAAAATTGTTACTTCTACTCTTTTAATGCTTAGAATTAGGATACTCACTTATGAGTTAGCTAGAACCATGAGGTTTTGTTTTTGTTTTTTTTTCTTTGAGACATATCGATACCCCATTTCTTCATACTGATTTTTGGTTTATTGTTTTTTTATTCATTGTTGCTTAGAATTTTAGACAGGTTATTCTGTACCTTGGAGGGTGGGATGAAAATGAACAGTTTAGATTTAATTTATCAGAAACAAAGTCTGTCTGTTTTTTATTTACAGTGCAAATAATATCTAATTAAGGCTTTATTTTATGGCACTGATGTCAAAGTAATCTTAGATAAGACAGACTATAGATATACTGAATCCTGTTAGAATCTGTTTTCAATCTGACATTGGTATCTATTTTTTAGGGTCATGTGAAGGTGGTGCGCTACTTAGTCAAAGAAGTCAATCAGTTTCCATCAGATTCTGAATGTATGAGATACATAGCAACCATCACTGATAAGGTAATATACTGATTAAAATCATCCCACTCTATGAGCTAGGGATCGCATTTGGTTACACACACACACACACACACACACACACACACACACACACACGTGTGTGTGTGTCTTACACTAAGAAAAAAGCCTTAGTTGAAGCAATAATGTGTGGTATATAGCAATTTTCATTTATCTAGTATTTGGTAATGAACTATTCTATTTCAAAGATGATTCAGATTATTTACTTATCTAAAGAAGCAATAAAATTTTCTCTATTAGAATTTTATTTCTTTAATACTACTTGAATTAAATTTTTATGTAAACATGAAGCAATCTAAAGCAAATATTGTTATTCATCAGTGTTATAATTTATATATATGTTTATCCAAACTGATAACCTCTTCTGAGAGGAACAAGCCCAGTAGGTTTTTTTTAAAAAAATAACTAAATAGATTGCAAAAATGTCCACAATTTTCTCCCGTCTTGTAGGCGTGCTCCTTTGTAATGTTGACTTTGCTGCTCTTCCCCATGAGAGTAGTCTTTTTCTTGACTTCTTGGATCTTAAATTTTGGTGAAGAGCAAACACAACACAAGTTGGGGCTTGAAAAGTGCTTGTGCCTTGGGAGTTTTCCATTTCTTTTTCTTTTTTTTTTTTTTTATTGTTACTAAAAATTTTTTTTTCCAGTGTTCCAAGATTTATTCCCCATTCCCCACACCTAGTGCTCCACGCTTTAGGTGTCCCCAGTACCCACCACCAGGCTCTCCCATCCCTTCATCCCCCTCCCTCCAAGTCCCTCAGTTTGTTTCTGTGTCCAAAGTCTCTGTTGTTTTGTTTCCCTCCCTAGCTCCCTAGATTACCCTAGTTCCCATTTACTTTCCTTCTCCCACTGTCCTCCAGTTTACCCCTCATGCACCGCAAGAGCAGCAAAGTCAACATTACAAAGGAGCACACATACAAGACAGGAGAAAATTGTGGACGTTTTTGCAATCTACCACGATGGTTTTATCTATTCATTCATTCATTTGTTCTGGTTACCAATGTTTAAAAATTAGAGCTTCATAAAGAAGTCTTACCTTGAAATACCTAAAAATAAAATAAAATAAAATAAGAAATAAAAAATAACTAAATAAAACTGAGCACAGTACTATTTACAGTCATGGGTAAGAAACCTTTAATGTCTTCAGTATTGGAGTATTTGTTAGTTTAAGAGAATTGGCCAGAATTTTTGCAGGAAAAGTAGAGATGGTTAAATAAATCCTATTAGACATCTAATTGGGATATTCCCCTGGTGATGTTTTGACTTGGGGTTTATGCTTAGGTTTGTATAAAATCTTAGGGCATGCCTCTGAAAATGCAAAGAGGTCAGTGAATCCAAAAATGTCTTTCTACATAACAGTGAGCACTCTTTTTTCATGGATTTCATTTACATAGCTAATTCACTGTCTTGCCTGCCTCTACATTCCTCTGTGATAATTAACATTCCTAGTTTTTTGTTTGTTTGTTTGTTTGTTTTGGAGGAGTGGGGAGATTAAAAATAAGGTGTTAGTCTCAGTAGGGAAATAGCCCTTTCCTGTTAAGTAGCATGTTCTAAGAATGAAATCACTGAGAAAAGTACGTAAGTACCCATGTCTGCGATTTCTTTAGGTGTGATTCTTGCATGAAGTTGTAGCAACAAAACTTAAAGCTTTGAGAACAGTGTAAAGCTTTGAGAACAGTTCCTCCAATTAAGTACTTTACCATTTTTTAAACCCATTTTTTTTGTTTACATTGACTTTTTCCTTTAGCCTACTAACCAGCTGGCATAAATTATTGCAGCTCTGTTTGCTGTATGATTTCTTCCATTGAAATGTTAGGAGTAAGTAATTTTAATTTCCAAAGTACCAGTCAAATGGTTATTATTTTGAAAGACAGTAGAGGCTCTTTGCTTTGTTTATTTTAAAAAGCACATACCAGGGTGCCTGGCTGTCTTAATCAGAGCATGAGACGCAGGTCATGAGTTCGAGCCCCATGTTAGATGTAGGGATTATAAAAAAAAACTTAAAAGAATGTACACCATTTATCTTACTTTATTTGTACCCTTTTTTGAACTACCACTAATTTTTACTGCTTATGTTCATTCACGTACCTTAATTATCGTCGTGTTTTCAGGAATCTCTAAATGTGAATTGTTTTTTGAGGCTGCAAACATCTTAATTTTTTATTTTAGGAGATGCTGAAGAAGTGTCATCTTTGTATGGAATCAATAGTACAAGCCAAAGATAGACAGGCTGCTGAAGCAAACAAAAATGCCAGCATTTTATTAGAGGAGTTAGACTTGGAAAAGGTAATGATAACCTTTACATATGAAAAGTTCCTACTTTTCCTCTTTTGCCTTCCCCCTAATTGGTAATCTATTGTTTTTTGGTTTTATTTCATTTTGTTCTTGCTTTAACCAATGCACATGTTTTTCCTCCAAGTTTGGCTCAGGTAGAGAGAATTGTGACTATTTTAAATATCATTAAAGTAACTTTGTATTCAGATTAACAAAATTTTATAATAGGAATTACATTGATCTGCAAGTCAGAAAACCTAACCTCAATAATTAAGTTTAATATCAACAAATAATCTCTTAATCCCCATTCAAATTGATCTTTCATTGATCCTAGATCTTATAATTTATTGCCAGCAAATTTTTCAGACATACCAAATGTATTGCCATCTAACCAACCAGTGAATTACAACCACTTGGTGGAATGTTTAATGAGTACATTTTTTAAATGGATGATTTGTGTTAAACTTTTCTCTTTCAGGCAGAGCATCATTTCCATCTATTTCCACAGGGAGTAAAATACTACAAACAACATTTGGTTTTGACAGTTCTTATAGCTCCTTCTTTCTCCCCCTTCCAATCTATGAGTATATATTCTAGAATGTAATACAAATAGTCATCGCAGCAGGAAAAGGGTTAAAATACCTATTTTGCCATATATGACCTTTTATAAAAAGGTTAAAAATGCTATAAAAATTTTTTAATTGCCATTAAACTTATTAATAAGTACTGTTTAAATTTATAAAGGCTATAAGTGATCATTTTAACCTTTTTTGACTTAAATCAGTTCCCTTTCTTACTGTATTTACTGATTCTTTTAAACTATGAATTTCAACTTACATAAAAAATGGATTATTTCAAATATTTTATTCTAATTTAAATGTGAAAATACAGTGATTTTTTAGAAAATATATTTAATATTGGAGGGTCTTCATTTTTTTTTAAATATTTTATTTGTTTATTGACAGAGAGAGAGATCACAAGTAGGCAGAGAGGCAGGCAGAAAGAGAGGAGGAAGCAGGCTGCCTGCTGAACAGAGAGCCCAATGCGGGCCTCGATCCCAAAGACCTTGAGATCATGAACTGAGCCGAAAGCAGAGGTTTTAACCCACTGAGTCACCCAAGTGCCCAGGAGGGTCTTCATTTGAAAAAAATCTGGTTTATGGGGTCCCTGGGTGGCTCAGTTGGTTGAGCTACTGCCTTCAGCTCAAGTCATGATCCTAGAGTCCCGGGATCAAGTCCTGCATCAGGCTTCCAGCTCTGCGAGGAGTCTGCTTCTCCTTCTGACCTTCTCCCCTCTCGTGTTCTCTATCACTCTCTCTCTCTCTTTCTTTCTCAAATAAATAAAATATTTTTTTTAAAAAATATGGTTTAAATTCTGATCAAACAAATTAACTTTTTTGGCCATTTTGAAATTTTAAAAGAATATGAGCACATTGAGAGAGATATTTATAATCATTGTAACTACTGACCTGTTTTCATAGTCAGTCTTATCTAATATTTATTTAATGCCTACTAAATACCAAGCAATATAATAAGGCCAAGTTGTATGATAAATATGTATTATTTTAGTCTCACTAAAAAAATACTACTACCTTCCTCTTCAGATGAGAAACTAAATCTATGGGAAATTAAGTAACTTGCTTAAACTAGGGTAGGGTTTGAACGCAGGTTTTTTTTTTTTTTTTTCATTCCAAATTCCCAGGTTTCCACTCTTAATTGAACATAAACTACCTCTTAGGTCTTTCTTCCCAAAGTACTATTACTATAATATCCTGTTTTAGCATTACTCTCCTATTTTTACATCATACAACTCTCCTGTCTGTAATGTTTCATGATACTGTCTTTTTGCATTTTAATAAATCTACATCCTTTCTACAGCTGAGACAGGTATCTGTTTTTAACTAAAATCTTTAATTTTTTCATGCCTTGATATTTACACAGTACATTAAATATATCTAGGAATTTATTGCATACTTGTAGATTATAAAGTCAGGAAGCAATTTATAGGAGATACCTTTTTGAAGGTATCTATTCTCAATCAACTTTAGTTTTTTTTTTCATTATTACATGTGTTCAGTTTAAACTGTGAAATATGCAAAGATAACTAAAGAAAAACATTTGTCACCATTATAACATTTAACTAAAGTTAAAAACCTAGTATGGTAACTAAAGTCTGCACCTCTACAATTACCTATTAAGCCTTTTAAGAATATATGTGATCTGCCCACCCACGATACTTCCTACACCTCCCTGATTGTACGTATGCATTTTTTTATTACTTTGGTCACTTTGCTCCATCCATATTGACCATCTTCTTTTTGCTCTTGCTGTGCCTTTTGCCTTAATTGTCCCTTCATTTGCTTCTTATTTTAGTCTCCCTTCCACAGACACTGTTACTACTCTTCTTCCCTTCTCTGTTTTCACTGTGTAACTTTCTAAATACTGTATTTTATTTAGTTATCTTGTTTGACTCTACCACTACAATGCATGCACTACAAAATGGTGCCTGGCATGTCATAGGCGCTTAATAGGTATTTCTTGAGTGAATGAGTATTCACACATAGGGAGATGGTGTACTTTTTTTAAGAAAAAGAATCATATGGGGCGCCTGGGTGGCTCAGTGGGTTAAAGCCTCTGCCTTCAGGTCAGGTCATATCTGAGGGTCCTGGGATCTAGGCCCATGGGCCCGCATCGGGCTCTCTGCTCAGCAGGGAGCCTGCTTCCTCCTCTCTCTCTGCCTGCCTCTCTGCCTACTTGTGATCTCTCTCTCTGTCAAATAAATAAATAAAATCTTTAAAAAAAAAGAAAGAATCATATGAACATATTACTCTAAAATTTGGTTTTCCCTTTTTCAGTAATTGATTTTGTCAGTTAGGAGTGCTTTAAATAACTGCAGAATATACTCCATAGTAAGTTTGTTTCCAGTTTTTTGTCACTAAAAATAATGTTATAATAAAAATCCTTGTACATATTTCCTTATATTTGAGTGCTTTTATTTTTATAGAATAAGTTTCTTCACTTGGGTCAATATATTTTAAATTTGATACTTCTAGAATATTTTCCTACTATTATCACCAACACAAGTGTCATTGCCTTGAATTCTTTGTGGTATTTCTTAACCTTGATGTTCATGCTTTCAAGAACCTCAGGTTTAAAGCAAATCAGAAGAAACTTCTTTCAAATGTCATTGCATATTTTTCCACAGTATTAAAATTCAAAGTGATAAATGGTTCTTAATCATAAACTAGTTAGATGTAAATTGATTCTTTGTCATGCACTGATACTTTATAAACAGTTTTGAATGGGGGCAGTATAGAGATAAAATTATATATTACAGAGGAGGTTCTTCTCTCCTGAACTCTAGACCAGTATTTCTATTTGAAAAATCCCCAAATTGAGAACTGATAGGATCTGGTTTGCTATTTTTTACTTATGACTGGTATGGCAAAATATACTTTTTTTTTTTTTTTAATATTTTTGCATTTGAAACATTGTATTCTGGTTCCACCACATCTGATTTAGGAACATCATTGGAGTTGGTCTTGTCTGGTCTAAGTTGAATATTCTGTATAGGTGATTTATTGCTTATATAAAAATGCTTATTTTGTCAGCCTCTCTTAATTTGAAAATTTGACTTAATAGGTTTGTAAAAACTGCTGAAAGTACTACTCATTATAGTTATCAGATTCCCTTATTCTTGTTCAACAAACATTTATTTACTGAACATTTATTATGTGGAAGAGTCCTTGCTTTGGAGGACTACAATTATATTTTATCTGGTCAAACTGTGGAATTCTCTTGCGGTTAATTGCTTGTTCTCTTTGGGCATTAACAACTAGCTGTCGGTATCCTTAGTGGATATTGTTGTTCTGCATTTCTGATGTATTTTTTTCACCCACTCCATTTTATTACTTATTGTTTCTTCCGCTGTTTTGCTTTGTAAGCTTGCATTACCTTTTAGGGAGTGTATAGGGTGTATTTTTAAAATATTTCTATTAGACATTTTCAGTTGGGTTTTTTGCCATTACCTGAAGCTTTTAATATGCACACTCCACAATCTTAATTTTAACATTTCATTCTCTGTTCATCTTTTCAACTTACTCCCTCTAGAATTCTCCCTACAACAATCTGGACAACACTGCTTACCAATATATTGTAGGATTCATTTATCCTACCATCCTTCACTGTTTCTTACTCTTTTTTCTTTCTTCTGATTCTTACCTGTCCTCAGTAACTAAATGTGTAGAAAAAAATTCAACTCGATGATGAATTTTACTTTAAATGGGTGACAATAAATTCTTTAATGCTGCCTACTTACATTATATTTCCCTAATATAATTCATTCTCCCACTCATCTAGACCACTATTTTTCTTTTATCCTTAAGACTTCCAGTACATCCTCTCGAAGCCTCAGTAATGACCTTGCATTCTATATCAGAAAATGGAAGCATCAGAAGTAAACCGTCAGACTTTCCCTACCCCATCTCCCATCTCCCCAACCACCTATTTCTATCTATATTCTTCCTTAACCAGTCCATCTAGTGAACTAGATCTGGTCTCCCTTACTCAAAAACATTGTGGCAATTCTTTTTCCTTTGTCCTATATCATTTTTCCTCTTCTCTTGGGTCATTCTTATCGGCATATAAGCTTAGTTTCCAGCCTTAAAAATCTTCTTGATTCCTCTAACTCCCTTTCCCCAATTTTCTTTTTTTTTTTTTTTTTTTCCCAATTTTCAACTGTAAGCCCATTCCTTTGCTCCTCTTTGCAGCTAAACAATAACAGCAAACTTGTCTATTTTGGCTATTTCCATTTCTTCATCCTTTTTTTATTTTTTTAAGATTGATTTATTTGAGAAAGAGAGAGCTTAAGTGGGAGAGGCAAAGAGAAGGAGAGATAATCCCAGGCAGATTCCATGCTGAACATGGAGCCCAACGTGGGGCTCAATCCCACGACTCTGAGATCAAAACCCCAGCTGAAACCAAGAGTCAGACACCCAACCACCTGTGCCACCTAGGTGCCTCAAATTCTTCATCCTTTTTGAATCTACTCCTGTCAGATTCTTACCTTGCAACCCCAACAAAACTGCTTTTATGATCCCCAATACCTTTCATGTAGCCAAATCCATGGTCAGTGTTTTATTCTTATCTCACTAAGTTTAATAACACATAATGTACTCTTTTCACTTGACCTCTATTGCTCTATACACTCTTGGTCTTTCTCCTTCCTCCCTGGATGGTTCTTCTGTGCCTCCTTTGCTATTGTTCCTTTTCTCCTCCCTTAGTTGGCAAGCCCTTTTTATGATCACCTTCTTCACTGGTCATCTTATCCTGTTTCTAAATTTAAATATATACCAGCTGATCCCATATATGTATCTTTAGCATAGACCTCTTCCCTACACTCTAGTCTTGTATCCAACTAGCTACTCAACCTATCCATTTGATACCAGTTAGAGAACTTATACTTGTGTCCACATGTCTTGCCTACCCTAAACCCACAACTCTTGTCTTGTAACTGCTTATGCTAAAAACCTTGAAGTCATTGTTGATTCTGTCTTATCCTCCACTATTTTGGAAAATCTTGTCTTACAACTATATCTAGAATCCTAGTCATATTTTTAAAGCACTTTCCACTCTGGTTCAGATCATTAATATCGTCTTTTACCAGTTTTACCCAGTTGTCATTTAACTGACCTCCCTGATTCTATCGTTGCTCGGCAGTCTGTTTTGTATCCTCTTAAGTCATTTAAATCAAATCATGTCACTCTTCTCAAACCCTACAGTGCTAGTTCTCTCAGAGTAAAAGATAAAAAAACACTCTGCCAGGCCTTAGGTTATTAAGACTTCTGATACTCTGTTAGAAAATCATTTTCTACTCGTCTCAGCCACAATGGCCTACTTGAACATACAACTTATATACTGGCTGTCCTTTTTGCCTGCAATACTCAAACCTTTTAGATGTTCATGTAAACCTTACCTTCATGAGGTTTATACTGACCACCCGATTTAAAATCAAAACCCCTTGGGTCTCTTGGGTGGCTCAGTTAAACATCCAACTCTTGATTGCAACTCAGGTCATGATCTCTGGGTCATTAGATTAAGCCCTGTGTGTGTGAGCCTGGCTAAGATTCTTTCTCTCTCTCTCCCACTGCCCAAGGCCCCTCCTCACTCACTGTCTCAATAAAATAAAGTAAAATAAAATAAAAAAAATAAAATAGAATAAAAAAATCACTGTAAAATCAAAACCCGCTTATCTGTCCCCATATACGCAGTTGTCTTCCTCTTCTCTAGTATCTTACATTGTACTTAACACCTTTTTGAAAACTATGTAATGTATTTATTATGTTTGTCATTTGTGTGCCTACTCTCCCCCCCCCCCCAACTAAATGTTAAGTTTTAAAAGCTTCATGAGGGTAGGGATATTTTTGTGTAGTTTACTGATTAGGTCAATGATTAGAATCGTGTAGTACATAGCAAATTAGCAGTTAATTTTTGTTGGATCCTACCCTTCCTTTCCCCCGATCCTCCCTGGTGTCTTTTTTCGTTATTGGTATCACTACGCATGAGTCAGTAATGAAATCTTTCAATAACTTTCAGCTGCTCACTTATCCTTGCTTCCCATTCCCTATATCCATCAAACGAATTCATGCAGTACATTAACTTAATCCAGTACCTGGTATAAACCCTCTACATACTAAACCATATCATTATCATCATCATTACCTTTAATTGAGCTTTGGCAGCCTCTCTATGAGCCTCTGTTCCATCATCTTCTCTCAGTTACCATTCCTCACCTGAAATATTGCAGTGGGCTTCTTATAAATACATATTTTTGTCTCTGTCACCTTTTCCCTTCATTTTAATCCTCTCCGTTGCAGTGTAACTTTTCCACAATTCCCATAGTTTTCTTATACACAGATGGGATTACCTTACACCCTCCTCAGAAACTTTCAGTGTCTCTTCATTGTCTGCATGGGAAAATCCAGACATTCAGGTCTTCCTAGCTTACTGCTTCTCTAGGCTCATCACTCATTATCGTTTTCTACTGCTCACATTATCTTCTTTAGTCTGGACTGCCTCTCCCCAGATCCTTAAATTCTCACTAAAAAGCTTATCTCCCAAAGATCACTCACTTTGTTTCCTGAAACCTCAATTAGAAGTCACCAATTAGTTAGGGCCTTTTCCTTTTTCACAATGAGGTTATTCTACAATGTGACTCTTTTTTTCAAAGCCTCTATCCTCCATATTTTCTCAAAAACATGTAACAGTACTCCTGTAAATGAAATGAGGTCTAGGTTTGTACCTTGTGAGAAAGTAGAGGATGTGGACTGAATTTCTATCCCTGTTTTCTGTACTTCCAGACTTTCTTGAATCATCATGGTTTATTCTGCTTTCCTCTATCTGTTCATTTTGGGATCTTGTATCACTTGTTAGCACCTCCCCCATATTCTTTTACCTTTAGTTTCACTAACTCCTACCCTCTGCCTACAACTTAATCAAGGTAACTATTATATTGAAAATTTACCTCAAATTTTGTATTTTGTTTTCCTTTTCCAGATATTTTAAGAGAATAATCTATGTCTTTTTGACTCTACTTTAAAAATGTTTAATCCTTAGCCCAGGATCGGTTGCTACTCCCCCACTACTCCACGAACTAACATAGCAGGGTTCACCAGTGGCATCTTAACTGCCATACCTCTTTTCAGTTCTTACTGATGCTTGTGATACTTCTCACTTTTGATCACTTTCCTTCATAACTCTTCTCACTGAAGCAATCTTTTCTTGATTGTCTTGCTCTTCCTTTTAAATATTGAATATTCCCTTCCTACATATATAATCCACACAAATACACATTCATGTAGTTAATAGCTTTTTTCCTTTGGTGATCTAATTGTCAGTCTCATATACCACCTACAAACTTATGATGCCTCTTAATAAATGTGTATCTTATGTTTCCAATTCTGCTTAATTTTTTAGAGACCTTCCTGCCTTTGTAGATTCTTTTACAGCCATAGTCTGAAATATGTCCTTCAGAAAGAAGTAGTTTTTGTAGGATCTCTGAATTTGTGCTCCACTTTTTAGTGAGTTAAAAAGGTAATACTAGCCACAGAACTTCAAGATTTAGAGAGAAAATACCTTGCCTTTAGGGCTGAACTCTTTTATTTATTTACTTTTAAAGATTTTATTTATTTGACAAAGAGAAACACAACTAGAGAGGGAACACAAGAAGGGGGAGTGAGAGAGGGAGAAGCAGGCTTCCCGCCGAGCAGGGAGCCCCACTCAGGGCTTGATCCTGGGACTCCAACATCATTACCTGCTCTGAAGGCAGCTGCTTAACGACTGAGCCATCCAGGTGCCCCATAGGGCTGAACTCTTAAACTATCAGTTTGATAATCCAAATTTACTATTGTCAAAGGACCAGCCTCCACTGATGGAACTCTCTAGGGCCTGAGAGCACTTGCATACCTAAGATCCAGCTACACCTACAAACTAACACCTACCTTAGCCCATCATCTCCACCCACATCTAGGCCAAATAGGTCTGCTCTGTGATTTAAATTTTTCTGTTCTTTAAATCCAACATATCCAAAAATCCATCTGGCTTAACCAAAAGTCTTAAAACTTCACTTGTTATTTTGATCACCATATACCTTTCTCAAGGCTTTTCCATCCACACAGATATGATATAGATAAAATATATTTTATTTAGCCACAGTTGCTTTGAAATATTTTTTTGGCATACCCTTCACCCTCTTCTACTCGTTCTTTCCCCTTCCACTTAACCTAGTCATTCTGTCAAAGTCAGATCCAGACAGTACAACCTCACTGGAGTTGAGTGGGAGAAAGCATCTTTCCTGAGGCCAGGCAGCTAGCTCCATTTAAACAAGGCTTCAGTGAGCAAAGTCACGTACGCTTACTTTCCTTCTTTCAAAGACTTCAGTCAGATATTATTCCTCTTCATATGTAAGGAAGTGAAGTCACCAGTGTTTTCTTCTCAGTCCTTCTGTAAGGTGAAAAGCTGCCCTTATACTGGTCTTCAGACTGGAGTTTATGTACTTCTGGAGGACTAGCAAAACGTTCTAGGGCTACCATGCAGACAGTTTTTAGATCTTTATCCTCCCATTTGTATTCTTTCCTGAAATCCCTCTGCCTGATAAAGTATCAGTGTTCTACACATCTCCTTAATTATTCCTCTCTTTAGGAACAAAAGATTTTTCTCTCACCCAAGAGAATGTAATTATGGTGTACTATCTGAGGGTGTGAAAACTTTCAAAGCGGACAAAAACCTTTCAGGTATCTAACAGGGATAATTTGAAAAGGCAGAAATGTCTAGCAAAAGCAAAAGACTTAAAAAACTTAAAAAATGAAATGAAGTCTGATTTGCCTTTGGAGCCCATATTTGAGCTCTGGTTTCATTAGTTAGGATACTGTGATATTTTCCATAAACTAAGTGTCATTGTTTTGATACATATTTTTAGAAAACACACACACACACACACACACACACTACACAGAACATGGGATTATGGGTAGGGAGTACATAGTTTGAAAATGCCTTTTAAAGAACATGGAAATGAAAACATTTGAAGATAATTTTCTCACTTTATGAATCAAAGGGGAGAATTTAATAGTTAATATCACTTATTAAGAGATTAGACTTTTAAACTTGTTGATAATTTTTTGACTATAAAAGTAATCATTCAAGAAACAATGAACAGTTATATTAAGTAAAATTGAAAGCCACCATTTTTCTGCTATCCTTCATCCGGTCCCACTCTAGTCAGTAGCTTTGATTTGTATCCTCTTCACCTTTTTTCTCTATTTCTACAAATAGAGCCACATGAAGGATTCCTTTCCTAATAAATGGGATCACTGGTCGGCAGTTTGTATTTTTTTCTCCTAACCAACATAATTTGGGAGTATATTAACATATGCATATTTCTTCAGTGATTAAGAGGTTATGTATCATTCACCTGTTTTAAAATTTGTTTTTTATCATTAATTTTATCTTGACATATAAAAATTTTATTTTCTCTTTACAGTGATTTGACTCTGATCTTGATCAAACAATAAATTGAACTAGATGACTTTGGATTTTATGTTATTCTAGTTCCCGAATGATAAAATGACATGATGTGAAAACTTTTGTTTTTACAAGGTATATCTGTTTTATTGATCTTTTAACAGTTAAGAGAAGAAAGCCGGAGGCTGGCTTTGGCTGCCAAAAGAGAAAAGAGAAAGGAGAAGAGACGAAAGAAAAAGGAAGAACAAAGAAGAAAACTAGAAGAAATTGAAGCCAAAAATAAAGAGAACTTTGAACTCCAAGCTGCCCAAGAGAAAGAAAAACATAAAGTTGAAGGTATTTTCTCTAAGTTACCATCTAATTTGATTCGTATGATACATTGTATTCAAAATTATATTTCCTTAAATATCAATAACTTAAGGTAAAAGTAGATTTCTAAGTCGTTAAACACTTGAAGTACTTATACACTGTTTTCATTTATTGATTTCTCCCTACCTTTTTATTTTGAAGAATTTCAAAGCTACAGACAAGTTGGAAGAATGGTAAAACTTTTACCTCAATACCCTCCACTTTGATTTTTAAAATAAATATTTTACCTTTTGCTTTACATTTTTTTTTTAAGATTTTTATTTATTTGACAGAGAGAAACACAGGCAGAGAGCGAACAAAAGCAGGGGAGTGAGAGAGGGAGAAGCAGGCTTCCCGCCGAGCAGGGAGCCCGATGTGGGACTCGATCCCGGGTCTCCAGGATCATGACCTGAGCTGAAGGCAGTAGCTTAACCAACTGAGCCACCCAGGCGCCCCTACATTTTTATCTCTAAATATATATGCATATTATTTTCTAAGCTGTCTGAAAGTAAGTTGCAGACATCCTAACGTTGCACCTATAAAACTTCAGTGCATGTCCTAGGACGACATGTGCTTACATAATCACAATGCCTTAAAATACCTAAAAAATTAGGAGTAATTCCATAATATCATATTATCCCAACCATATTTAGATTTTTTTCTCAAAATTAGGGAATTGTTTTAACTAGATTCTAACTAAGGGATTTGATATGAAGATATTGTGAGGAGAAACCATTGCCATTAAACCACGAAACATATATGGTGTGTGTGTGTGTGTGTGTGTGTGTGTGTGTGTGTGTGTGTGTGTGTAATTTCCCTCTGTCTAGCCTTTTATTTTGAAAAATGTCCAAACTACAGAAAAGTTTATGGAATAGTATGATGAACACCTGTCTGTCACCTAGATTCTTAGAACATTTTGGCACATTAGTTTATCTTTTTTCCTCTCTTTTTGAATAGATTACATGTAAGTTGGACACCCCATGCAAAATCACCACTGAATACTTGAATATGTATTTCTCAGAAAAAGAACGTTATTTTATGTAACCATAGTAGTATCATTATTATACCCATAAAATTTAATAATTACATAATAATATGTAATATACAGTACATACTCGTATTTCCCAAATTGTCCCCAGAATATTTTTTATAACAGCCTACTATGCATTGTTTAGGACTTGAGCACAGAGAGGAGAATGGATGTCATATCCGTCTAATTACTAGTGAATGCTGGAATGATTGATGACTTTATATCTAATAATCTCAGAGTAACTCCTGACTTTATTATTCTTCAAGTGCTTAAAGCTAAGTGTACTCTAAAAAGGCTTAGAACTTACTAATTTGATATTGTTAATATTGCTTCTTTTGCAGATGAGCCTGAAGTCTTGACAGAGCCTCCAAGTGCCACAACCACTACTACCATAGGTATATCTGCAACCTGGACAACCTTGGCAGGTTCCCATGGCAAAAGAAATAACACCATTACTACAACCAGTTCAAAGAGGAAAAACAGGAAAAATAAAATTACTCCAGAAAATGTTCAGATTATATTTGATGATCCACTACCAATCTCATATAGTCAGCCAGAGAAGGTAAATGGAGAGTCCAAGAGCAGCAGTACCAGTGAGAGTGGGGACAGTGATAACATGAGGATTTCCAGCTGCAGTGATGAAAGTAGTAACAGCAATAGCAGCCGAAAGAGTGACAATCATTCACCTGCTGTGGTGACCACCACCATGACCAGCAAGAAGCAGCCATCAGTTCTGGTTACATTTCCAAAGGAAGAAAGAAAATCTGTTTCTGGCAAGACTTCAATAAAGTTAGTTCCAATCTTCGTTTTTATTATTTATAGTATCATTGTGAAATTCTTTGTTGCTGAATTTTTTTAGTAACGAAAGCAAATTAATAATTAACAGAGCAAGGGTTTGTCTTTGTGCTAAAGAAGTCACAATTTCATTTTAATGGAAAAATAGGCAGTTTTTGAAGTTTTGTGTTAATGAAAGATGAAGTTTTTACTATGTAACTTCTTTATTTTGGTACTTAAATTTTAGCCCAGGAAAAGTATTGGTTATCGTTTCTTAGGGGTTATTATAATTCAGCTCTGCTAATTTTGACCTCTAAATTAGACTCTTCATGTTATGCTAAATATTGAAAAGTGAGAAATAAGCTCCTTGCTTGGTTACCATATTTATTCTACAAATAAATAAAATTGTGTAATATACCTCTATCACTTAAAATTCCACATTTGTCCTATATTTAATGTATTTTCCTCCCTCTGTTGAAGATTGTCAGAGACCATCAATGAAGTAACCAGTAATTCTCTGTCTACTTGCACAAAATCTGGTCCATCTCCCCTTTCTTCTCCAAATGGGAAGTTAACAGTAGCAAGTCCTAAGCGTGGACAGAAGAGGGAAGAAGGATGGAAGGAGGTTGTAAGAAGGTGAGTGATTGTTTAATTGTTTTTCTTACTCTTTATGTGAGGTGTTGTTTATTTTACTATTAGATTCCTCCAACTATTCCAAAGGTTGGTGGCCCAAGGCTGAATCTGGCCAACAGAGATAGTATACACCATATTTTAGATGGAGGGAAAAAGTACATATTAATATTTCTAAAATTAGGGCATTTTACATAAAAAATATATGGACTTAACGAGAAAATTACAAGGATGATTGTGATATTTGCTTGACTCCCGGGTATTGCTGTTTGCCAGAGAACTAATTTAAATTCTTTAAGGTGATAGATTGTGTCTTACTCAGCTTTGTAATCTCAGAACCCAATATGTGGTTATCCTTTACATACTTCTAAATATTTGAAGAATGGATAAGTATTGGTTTTAAACTATTCTTGTCTTTAAGCCACAGGATGCCTTTATTTAAAGGATTTTAGAACTGAAATATTTGGTTATAATTTGCTTGAGAGTCTTTGAATTATATGTATCAAAAAGTAAAACAGTATCTCAGACTAAAAGGTGGCAAGATACCACAGAGGATCTACTGTAAATCTTTAATAACCTATCTTAAAGAACTTCCCAGAAATTCCAACAAAAATGTAAGCTTTTGAATATTTGAAATAAGAGTGGTAATGAACCAAATTTATTCTTGTTAATCCCAAAATGCACTATTTTTTTTCATATTTGACCAAAGCCTCCCCTTACCACTGTCTCTGTCTTCATCTGTCTCTGTGTCTCTATCTCCTATTCATTCACATATACACAAACACTCATTCCCGTATACACTCTGTGTTGAACTAACAAATCAGTCACAACATAAGAGTACAATCTATCCAAAAGTAAGGTAATTCCATTCTTCTGCATGTATTTTATACTGTGGTATACTAAGAAATTCTTAACTAATTTGAAAATAATGATCTCTGATTGATTATTTTGCCCTTTAGAGAAAAAGGAATTCTCTAGTAATTTAGTTATGTATGTAAAAGGGCAGGGATCATAGCTAACCTTTTAAAAAATAGAACATTTTAATATTTAATCTACCATTCTAAATAAATAATTTACTTGTTCAATAAAGCATAGTAGGCTCATTCTCTTTATCGAGAATTACACTGTATTTCTTTTAGAAGCATCCTTTAATTTAGGCTGGTCAGAAATGTGTATGTACCTCTTCTGAAGTGTGAATGTTTAAAATTGTAAAGTAATTTTGCAAATGTTTGACAGGTCTTGTTTTTTTTGAAATTCCAGCAGGTTCTTCTCTTTCCTCACATGATTAAACATCCTTTAGCGAGTTTCCGTGTTGGTGGATAATCATTTTAATGCTGCTAAAAGAATGAAAGGAAACAATGCATTTTTAATATCAACCTTTTAGTTATATATTAGAGAATAAAAAGAATATGAGTCAAACACCCACAAGAAACCTTTCTTGTTTCCTCAGGCTGGCTTAGGTGCCCCAATTAGTGTGTCTTTATGATACCCTATTAGAGCACTTGGGGCATGGTGGTGTGGCTTTCCTGCTTGCTCTCTACATAGTCAATATATGGGGGCAGGAGCCTATGTTTATCTTATTTGCCATTAGTATTTGCACTAACACAGTGCATGTCTACACAGTATGTGCTTTATAAATCTTAATGAAAGACAAAAGTCAAAAAAACCATCTTTGGTAATGAGATGAGAAGCTGTGATAAAATGCTTGTGTGCTTTCTCTCTCATTCTGTCTCTCTCTTTTGTCACTCTTAGTTGCCTTTTATCACCTAAAGTAAGAGTAGATAGAAGAGGCTGACTCAGCAATAATGTATTCTGTATTTACAGAAATGTATTTTTGTAAGCCTCTTTCCTCATATTTTAATCATAACCACTGGTACGAATGATAATCTTAATTTATCTTTGAAACTTTTAAACAGGTCAAAGAAAGTATCTGTTCCATCAACTGTGATATCCAGAGTGATTGGAAGAGGAGGCTGTAATATAAATGCTATTCGGGAGTTCACCGGTGCACACATAGATATTGATAAACAGAAAGACAAGACAGGAGACCGGATAATAACTATAAGGCAAAACTTTGTCTCTTATGTTTTCTCCTTTTGTGTTTTATTACACTGTACCTTAATGAAGTACAAATATTTTGAGTTTTCAGTGGATCTTTGTATTTAATAGCATACTTTTTAAAATGGGAATTTGATTAGTATGAGAGAAGATAACCTTTATAGTTTTTTTCTCTAATTCATGTGCACTTATAAAATATTTTAAACAGCTTTAAAGGAATTTTTCCTGTGTGTGTGTGTGTGTGTGTAAGGTTTAGATAATCTTTTCCTTACATAAACTGTTCATATGACATTCTTAAAATTTTATTGAGACTTTTTAAGAGGGAATAGGTTTCTCACCCATTTTGAGGGGTAGGTTTCCTTTTATCCCCTTACTGGCTTTTGAGATTTATTATTCTAAGATTGTATCCTTAGAATATGAGCTCAGTCATAGATACAGATCTAAAGTGAGTATTTGTCTTGTATTGAATATGTCTATACCTGAATGCCCTTAAAATAAAGATAGGATATTCTAAGAAATCGTAAGTTTGGTTGTGAGAGAGAGAGGCCGGTACCCTATTGTAGAGTCTGATAATTATCTAGCCTACTTCAAAGGAAGCAGTTAGCCATTTCTATTTTGTACTTCTCCTCCTCTTGTATCTTGTTTTTCCCATTCCTGGTATAGGTGGGTAGTCAAAACCTGCCTTATCTAGAGAAGAGGGAAGCAGATATACTTTATGAGTAATTTCCCCTTTCAGGTTTCCATAAGTGTTTCCTTGTAGTCAAATGTTTCAGAAGATCTAACACTATGGTGTGACCATATGGCCATTGTTAGCATTATCAAGATTCCACTCTTATTTTGAGACATCTTTCCAGAGGAATTCTAAGAGTTGTTCTACCAATAAAGATTAGTTTAAATGGGGTCATCTTAGGTACCAGGATTTAAAATAAAATACTATTTCTTATTCAGTTTTTTTTTGTTCTTTGTTTACTTATATTGCTTTTAACATTGATCAGCTGTTTAGCTTTACAGTATTATTATGGATTTCATAGGCTTTTGAAAGTACAGTGGCTTTTCTAATGTATTTTATGGTAGGAAAATGACCTTTTTTTGAAAAGTCATTTACTATCCCTCTGAAAAACATAGTGGCATGTCAGGGCAGTTTGTTGCTTTGCAGAATATCTCAAGAGTAGTCAGAAAATTGCTGCTTAACTTTTATTATTCTCTGTATGTATTTGTACACATACACAAATGAGTTTACGCTTCACCTATTTAAAAGTAGGGGAAATTGGGTCTAATTTATTTTTTTTGGTCAATTTATAGGGGTGGCACTGAGTCAACAAGACAAGCAACTCAGTTGATCAATGCTCTGATCAAGGATCCAGACAAAGAAATTGATGAACTTATTCCAAAGAATCGTTTGAAAAGCTCCTCAGCAAATTCCAAAATAGGGTCCTCAGCACCTACCACCACTGCTGCTAACAGTTCCTTAATGGGAATTAAAATGACGACTGTAGCTCTGTCATCAACATCTCAAACTGCCACAGCACTCACTGTGCCTGCGATTTCTTCCGCATCTACTCATAAAACCATTAAGAACCCGGTGAATAATGTGAGGCCTGGATTTCCAGTTTCTCTTCCATTAGCATATCCTCCTCCACAGTTTGCACATGCTTTGCTTGCTGCTCAGACTTTCCAGCAGATCCGTCCACCAAGGTTGCCCATGACCCACTTTGGAGGTACTTTTCCACCAGCTCAATCCACTTGGGGTCCTTTTCCTGTCAGGCCTTTGAGCCCTGCCAGAGCTACTAACTCGCCTAAGCCTCACATGGTGCCTCGCCATAGCAATCAGAATAGCAGTGGTTCTCAGGTGAATTCAGCAGGTTCTTTAACTTCAAGTCCAACAACTACAACGAGTTCATCAGCTTCAACGGTGCCTGGTACATCTACAAATGGCAGTCCAAGTTCACCTTCTGTCAGAAGGCAGCTTTTTGTCACCGTTGTGAAGACATCCAATGCCACCACCACAACAGTCACAACCACAGCAAGCAACAACAGTACTGCACCCACAAATGCCACATATCCTATGCCTACTGCCAAAGAACACTACCCAGTATCATCCCCATCTTCCCCATCACCACCAGCCCAGTCAGGAGGGGTTTCTAGAAACAGCCCTTTGGATTGTGGAACAGCATCTCCAAATAAAGGGGCATCTTCCTCTGAACAGGAAGCAGGTAGTCCACCAGTAGTAGAAACAACAAACAGTAGACTTTCAAACAGCAGCAGTTCTTCTTCTGGGAGTTCATCAGTTCATTCTACTCAGCAACAACCTCCGGGATCTGTTTCTCAGGAGCCAAGACCACCTCTTCAGCAGTCTCAGGTTCCTCCCCCGGAAGTTAGAATGACTGTTCCTCCTTTAGCAACAACAAGTTCTGCTCCAGTGGCGGTGCCTTCTACTGCCCCAGTGACTTACCCTATGCCTCAGACACAAATGGGATGCTCCCAGCCTGCTCCTAAAATGGAAACCCCTGCTATTAGACCACTCTCTCATGGCACAACTGCCCCTCACAAGAATCCAGCTCCAGTGCAGAATTCATCTGTTGCAGTCCTCAGTGTCAATCACATTAAAAGACCTCACAGTGTTCCCTCTTCTGTCCAACTACCTTCAACCTTAAGTACACAAAGTGCTTGTCAAAATTCAGTACATCCAGCAAATAAGCCTATTGCTCCCAATTTCAGTGCTCCCTTACCATTTGGGCCCTTTAGCACATTGTTCGAAAACAGCCCTACTTCTGCTCATGCCTTCTGGGGAGGATCTGTTGTTTCATCTCAGTCAACACCAGAATCTATGCTATCAGGAAAATCCTCATATTTGCCAAATTCAGATCCTTTACATCAGTCTGATACTTCCAAAGCTCCAGGTTTTAGACCACCATTACAGAGACCCGCTCCAAGTCCCTCAGGTGAGTTCGTATTTTCTCACATTCTGCAGCTTGTGATTTATACAGGCTAGTGATAAGAAAACTCTTGGTCATTTTCTAATATTTTTATTCTACGGCTGGGCCAGATAGAGGTTGTTGAATTCACTTACCACAAATGGGGTTTGAGTATCAGATGTGTTGAGTATGGCATTTAAAAAAAAATCTTTTTAGAAGCCACAATGGCTTTTATCTGGAACTTCCCATAAATAAATTTATCAAGTATATTTTTCTCTCTCAAATAAAATAGTCTCTTATGTCTGAATTTAATAAGATAATGCCGTGAAAAGTTTGTTTTATTTAAAAAATAATAAAGCCTTTTAAGATTTGATTTCATTTCTGTCTTTTTTGTTTTTAAAATAATGAGAAAAATATAGAGCTACATAGTTTTAATAAGGTAGCTACTAATCACAAATTTCCTCTCAGTCAAGCTGGCCATATTTTTTTGAATTTGTTTTCCAATTTTATTACAATAAAACTGACATCATTGTATAGGTTTGAGGTATACAACATGATTTGTCTTACATATATTGTGGAATGATTACTGTAATAAGTTTAATTACCATCCATCATCATATAAATGCAATAAGAAAAAAGGAAAAAGATATTTTTCTTTGTGATGAGAACTCTTAGGATTTTACTCTTGCTAATAACTTTCATATGTATCATGCGGCAGTGTTAACTATAGTTATGTTATACATTACATTTCTAGTACTTATTTACCCTATAACTGGAAGTTTGTATCTTTTGATCACTTTCCTCCAGTTTCTGTTCCTCCTACTCCCCACCTCTCCTAACCACAAATATAATCTCTTTTTCTATGAATTTGTTTGTTTTTAGATTCCACATAGGTGAGATCATACAGTGTTTGTCTTTCTCTTTCTGACTTATTTCACTTGCCATAATGCACTCAGGGTTCATCCATGTTGTTGCAATGGCAGGATTTATTCATTTTTATGGCTGAATAATATTTCTCTGTGTGTGGGTGTGTGCACACGTGTACATGTGTGTTACAGCATCTTCATTCATCTATTGATGGACACTTTAGTCATTTCTGTGTCTTAGCTGTTGTAATAATGTTACTGTGAACATGGAAATGCAGTTATCTTTTGAGTTAGTGCTTTTGTTTCTTTTGGATATATTTGTAGAAGTGGAATTGCTGGATCATATATACCAGTTCTATTTTTAATTTTTTTGAGGAATCTCTATACTGTTTTCTATAGTGGCTCTAAGCTGGCCATGTTGCAAGAGTTAATAAGCACATATAGCTAGTGACTACCATAATGGACGGTACAGATATCAAATATATCCATTGTTATAGAGAGTTCTATTAGACAATGCTGATATATATAGAGGATTTAAAGATCTCCTGGTTTTGAGTGATTGCTTTTTTTTTTAAATTTTCTAATTTGAAATGTTCTTTAGATTTACAGAAGAGTTCTTCTATAATTACCCCAACTTTCCCTAATGTAAATATTTTATATAATCCTTTATTTATTAAAACTAGGAAACTAATGTTGGTATAGTATAATTAACTAGACTGCAGACTTTATTCAGATTTCACCAGTTTTTCCAGTAATGTTCTTTTTCTGTTTCAGTGTCCCATCCAGGATACCAAGTTGCATCTAGAGCTATGTGTTTTAATATGAACATTTCAAGTAATTAAAGATAAGCCATGCCAGAGATAGACAAACTGTTGCCCATGGGCCATATGTGGCCTGCTGCCTGTTTTTACATTTGTAACTTTTTTTTAAATTGAGATTCAATAATAGTGTAAGATTTTTTAATGACCTAAAAAACAATTTTTTAAAAAAATATTTTATTTATTTATTTGACAGAGAGAGAGATCACAAGTAGGCAGAAAGGCAGGAAGAGAGAGAGGAGGAAGCAGGCTCCCTGCGGAACAGAGAGCCCGATGTGGGCCTCGATCCCAGGACCCAAGATCATGACCTGAGCCGAAGGCAGAGGCTTTAACCCACTGAGCCACCCAGCCGCCCTAAAAAAATTTTTTTAATGATAATAGGTGACACAAAAAAAATAGGAAATTAAAACTTCAGTGTTCTTAAATAAAGTTTTATTGGGGTGTAGCCATGCCCAGTCATTTACATATTGTGTTATAGCTACTTTCATGCTCTAATTATAGCCTGAAAATACTGCTGTTCAGCCTTTTGCCTAAAGGTTACCAGTCTGATCTGTGTTATTGAAGAGGTGACATTCTACATTTAATGTGGGCTGGTTGTTATGAATACACTGTAATGAACATAGTCAGTAAATATTTCTTTGCTGGGGGCTGATTGAAATATTTATGTGTACTTTTTTTTTTTTTTTAAGATTTTATTTCTTTATTTGACAGAGAGTAACACAGAGAGAGGGGGGGAGTGAGAGAGGGAGAAGCAGGCTTCCTGCCGAGCAGGGAGCCCGATGCCGGGCTCGATCCCGGGTCTCCAGGATCATGACCTGAGCTGAAGGCAGTTGCTTAACCAACTGAGCCACCCAGGCACCCCGAAATATTTATGTGTACTTTAAAAATAACATAATTTCTTTTAAGTACTAAAATGTTAAATATAATTTAATTTTAAAAGAGCATTATATGCTAATGCACGGGAAATGTTTTTATATTTCATTTTTATGATAGTTGAAATTTATTGAAAATACTTGACTTTTCAGAAAATACAAAATCTAGGTACTGTGTTGAGAAAGACTAAAATTAAGATTTAGAGAAAAAAGAAATTTTTTATTTTGTGTAAAGGTGTAGAAAGAAGGCCAGCTCTATAAGGGAGGTGAGGTTTTAGGGGGTATACAGTTGGTTAGAACCAATATTAGCATTGAAGTTTAATTTTAGAGTCCATTGGAGGGGAATACTACTTGATACAGGTCAGCAAAACAGGCATATTTGCCTTTACAGCTCCATACTATTACTACATTAAAAATTAACATTAATTTAGTAGTACCACTCAATATCAGTACCATCATCCCAGATACATCCATTATGTCTGTATTTCTTTTTTCCTCTTGATCCAAGTTTCAGTCAGGGTTTACACATTGCTTTTGGCTGTTATGTCTCCAAGGTCTCCTTGCAGTCTAAAATACCTCACTACCTTCATTTTTCTTGACATTGAATCCTTTGAAAAGTCCAGTTGTTCTGAAGAATGTCCCACATTTTAGATGAGATTCATCTGTTTCCTAAGTCCATGATTACATTCAAGTCAAATATTTTGGCAGAAACATCAGATTGTTGATGACTTGAACCTCACACAGAGGCATTCAGCTTTGTTCGCTATTAGCTATTGCAAAGAATAGCCACTTAGTTAAAGTGCTGATCATCAGATCTGTCTGTTGTAGAAGTATAGCCATGTTTTTTTCTCTGTAGTTTTTTTAAGACTTTTTTTTTTAATAGCAGCACATTTAGGTTCACAGAAAAGTACAGAGATCTCCTAAACACCTCCTGCCCCCAATAGGCATAGCCTCTTCCATTCTCAACATTTCCCACCCAGAGTGGTACATTTGTTAGAATTGATGAACCCATGTTAATATATCGTTATCATCCAAAGTCTGTAGTTTACATTAGTGTGTACTTTTGGTGTTATGCATTCTGTGGGTTTGAATAAGTGTCCAATGACATGCATCTAGCAGTATAGTATTATACAGAGTATTTTCACTGTCTTAAAAATTGTGCTTTTGCCTAATCATTCTCTCCATCCCCTGAGTACTTTGAAAGATAAAATGTTATGTAATTCCTTGGTCATTAAACCTATTTAAATTCCAGTGTTGATGTGAAATCTACATGTATTCTATAACAACTAATTAAAATACAGATATTAAAATACAAAAATAATTTTCCTTGATAATTGTTCTTTTTTATAGTTATCGTTATAGAATGGGGAAATGATGTGTCAATAGACTGTAAGAATAAGCAAAGGAAAAGTTTTTTTAGCCATCTAAAATATTTGGGAGTATTAGGGTTCTTTTGAATTTTTTTCTCCTTTAGGTAACTGTTATAAATTATCTTCTGATTATAGGTATTGTCAATATGGACTCGCCATATGGTTCTGTAACACCTTCTTCTACACATTTGGGAAACTTTGCCTCAAACCTTTCAGGAGGTCAAATGTATGGACCTGGGGCACCCCTTGGAGGAGCACCCACAGCTGCTAACTTTAACAGACAACATTTTTCCCCACTTAGTTTGTTGACTCCATGTTCATCAGCATCGAATGGTGAGTATTTTGCATTATAATTCTGTAAGAAGAGTTTGTATATATGTTTCTTTAAAAGCAAAAGATTTTAAGTGGGAAAAGACAACGTAAAAGACGATTTAAGAGCTATGAGCAAGTCTTAAATATATCAAGGCTAATGAAACAGGAGCGAACATTTTTATAAATAGCAAATGATTAAAAAGTCTGAAATAGGGGTGCCTGGGTGGCTCAGTAATTAAGCGCCTGCCTTCAGCTCAGCTCATGATCCAAGGGTCCTGGGATTGAGCCCCACAATTGGGCTCCTTATTCAACAGGAATCCTGCTACTACCTCTCCCACTCCCCCGCTTGTGTTCTCTCTATTGCTTTGTCTCTTTCTATCAAATAAATAAATAAAATCTTAAAAATAAATAAAAAGTCTGAAATACATCGTTATTTTTGAGTGATTTTATCTGTTTAGTTTTCTCTCACTGTTTTTAAAATTAATTTTTATCCCTAAATATATAACAGATCACTGTTAGTGTCTTCTGAGTATGTTGAGCTGAAATTAAACCATCATAGGAATAAACGCATTCCTTAAGATATCTACATATAGGGGATTCATATTCACCTATTTATATATAAAAATAAGGATAGTTCTTTTAAAATTTTTCATGTTCATGAAAAAAGAGGAATTAGGAAAAAAGGAGTTAAAATTACAACATGACTGCTCATTGAAAAGTGTTAACCTGAAATTTTTTGGTAGTTAATCTTTAAAATAGAATGGGTTCTCAGAAGCAGAGAATGTTTTTAAGCATAATAAAAACATACTTATTGGTAGTACTGTTTATTACTTTAGGAAATAAACTCAGAAATTTTTGGATGTGGGGCACCTGGGTGGCTCAGACAAGTAAGCGTCTGCCTTTGGCTTAGGTCATGATCCCAGGGTTCTGGGATCCAGCACCACATCGGGCTCCCTGCTTAGTGGAGAGCCTGCCTCTCCTTCTCCCTCTACCTGCCACTCTGCCTACTTGTGTTCTCTCTCTGTAAAGTAAATTAAAAAAAAAAAAAAAATCTTAAAAGGAAATTTTTGGATAAAATTCACAGAGTATGATAGGTTATTTTGCCCTGTAAGTTCACTGTGTGGTCTTCTCATTGTTTTATCTTTTAATTTTTTTTTTTTTTTTGGTTTGGTTTTATGTTCATTTGATTTTTGTTTTTGTTGAAAAACATTGTGCTTTTTATAACAATGCAACCAGTATAGGTTTGGTTTTGTAATACATCGCTAACTGATACAGAATGTCATTGAAGTCATTAAAATTTTCACTGATGCATTCCAACAACTCTTTGTTTCAAAAAGTTCCAGAAATTTTCAAACTTACAAAGAAGTTGCAAGAATACTTTAAGATTAAGCATTCGTATTCCTTTCAGTTGGTAATTCCTTAATATTACCAATTTTTAAAACATTTCGCTGTTTTATTTTATCTCTTTGCTTTTTCTTAATGTTGAACCATTTAAAAGTAAGATTCAGATATAACACTTAAGACCTAAAAACTTTAGTGTGCATCTTACAAATAAGGACATTTTCTTACACAGCCACAATACCATTATCAAATATCTAATGTTTTAATATTAATTTAGTAATATGTAAATGTCCCTATTCAGATATCTCCAGTTGTCCTAAAACATTTCTTATAGATTTTTTTTTCCTCTTTGAACCATGAATCACTCAAGGTAAACATATTATATTAGACTATGTCTCTCAAGTCTAACTTAAAAAAATAATAATTTTAAACTTGTAAGAATAGTACAAACAGCCCTTGTATATTTTTCTCAGCTTCACCAATTGTTTCTTACACCTTCTGGAATATTCTTTAATTTCTACTAGTTTCCTGAATTTTTTTCATTGTTTCCAGTTTTACTAATTCTGAATTACGCTATTCTTTCCTATGTTTTTCTTCCATTTCTTTTCACTCACATTAGAATTTTAGATATAGCTTTCTTTTTGATGCACCTTTGGGATATTAGAATACAGCTTTATTTTTGGCATGCTTTTATTATCTATGAGATGTTCAGGGTCCATATCTCTTAGTTCATATAATAGCTTTGTATGGAATTTGACTGCATTTCTATTCTGTTTTACAATTTTAAATTAAATGAATTTTCCTGAACTTTTAGAAAGGATCAGTTATCTTCCCTAGCTTAAAGGCTCTAGAATTTCATCTTTTAGGCAAGTATGCAAAAATAATGGCCTTAATACTTTATTATATCTGGCTTTGTTATCCTTACCCTCCCACCACCCCCACTCTTGACTGGATCTTTTGTTTGCTTTGCTTCTGTTGTCCCTTTCCTGCTCAACTTGGAATATGTTCCTAGAAGTTTCTTAGTAATGTGAAGCTTTATCATGGAATAAGGCTTTAGCAGATACTTTCAAGTGTTCATAGGGTCACTATTGCTCCAGTTTCTTTAGACCTTTTTGTTAATCCCTTGCAATTAATTACCTGTGCATAGGCAGAACTCTCCCAGTTTGACTGCTCTTCTCAGATTGGCCGCCTCTCTGCTTTTCTTTGAGTACCTTTGACTGTTTTGTTCTCCTATTCTGTTCTTAGGTCTGGGGAATTGCTTCTTTCCACACACATGCTGATACCACAGAGGTCTTGTAAGCTGTCAGTAGTTTGTCCCCATTCACTTGTATCTTTTAATTCATTTAGGTATATATTTTTTAAGATTTTATTTATTTATTTCACAGATTGAGAGAGAGCGAGAGAGGGAATGCAACCAGGAGAAGTGGGAACAAGCAGGGGGAGTGGGAGAGGGAGAAGCAGGCTTCCGATTGGACCTGGAGCCCAGTGCAGGGCTTGGGTCTTGATCCCAGGACCCTAGGATCATGACCTAAGCTGAAGGCAGACACTTAATGACTGAGCCACCTAGGTGCCCCTATTTTGTTAATTTTGTTATAGATATTATCCAGGGGTATTTGGCTTTCCTAACTTGGTAGCTTGTTTTTGTGGAAAGGTTTGGGAAGAATCAAAACTTGTGCTGCTACACCTCCATCTTGGAATTCCTTCTTTTTATTATTTTTTAATTTTATTTATTTATTTGACAGAGAGCTCACAAATAGGCAGAGAGGCAGACAGAGAAAGAGGGGGAAGCAGGCTCCCTGATTAGCAGAGAGCCCGATATGGAACTCAATCCCAGGACCCTGAGATCATGACCTGAGCAGAAGGCAGAGGCTTAACCCTCTGAGCCACAGAGGTGCCCCTTAGAATTCCTTCTTATACCAGTGCAGTTTTAAGGTAAATTTAGAAATATGTATAATTACTTCAAAGACACATATATGGCTTTTCTGTTTTCTTGTGGTCCAATAAAAGTATACTGTCATGGGGCACCTGGGTGGCTCAGTTGGTCGGGCGACTGTCTTCGGCTCAGGTCATGATCCTGGAGACCCGGGATCGAGTCCCACATCGGGCTCCCTGCTCAGCAGGAAGCCTGCTTCTCCCTCTCTCACTCCCCCTGCTTGTGTTCCCTCTCTGGCTGTGTTTCTCTCTGTCAAATAAAATCTAAAAAAAAAAAAAAGTAATACTGTCAAGAAATGATAATAGATCCATGACCACAGATGATATATTTTAATTTTCATTAGCAACTAACAGTTTTCTTGGTTTACTTGTGCAGTGCAGATAAGGTCATAAGTTTTGTGTTTTTGTTTCCTGATAATATCTATATCCTAATAATAAGTTATAATTTATAAAGTATTTTTAAATTGTTTTTTTTTGTTAATAATATTACTACAATTCATTGAGAGAGGTGGTACTATCAATTTAGCCAAAATGGACTTTTGCAAGCACTAATAAGATGAAATTTATCTCCACAGTACTTTCCAAATCTATATGATTCTAAAATATACATGGAAAATCTTTTTTTTAAGCATATTGAGACCAATACTATTACTGAATTTTCTTTGTCTTTCAAATTCCTTGAAAAGTACCTTGGAAAGTAGAGTCACTATGTTTTTGTGTATAGTGTACATGTGTTTAGATAGGTTGATTGAATTTGTATATTTATTAGCTACCTGAATCCCTTTGGAGGAACACACACAGACACACACAGACACATACACACTCACACACACACACACAATTTAAATGAGGAAAGATGGTTAAAAATGGAAAAGTATTATTAAGTTTCTATCCCTAGGGCATCTAGGGGATACAGTCAGGCAGTTATGAGTAAATTGTAGGTAAGCAGGTAACTCTTGACTTTCAAGCTTCAGGCTCCACCATTTATGCCCTATTTAAATTTAAATGTGCTTGATATTTAAACTTTTCATAAAAAATACTTGTTTTTCTTCTCTCTAGTGCATGAAGAAATTGAATTACCAAAGAATACTCCCAAATATTAAGAACCTGCCTTGTTTTGATACATAAAGCTTAAATTCTCATTTTGAAAAGCTTGTTCTATGGAATATAAATGTGATACATGATAAAATAAAACAAGTTGGGCAATGAAACAAAGCTCTATGGTGGTATTTTACCAGCATATTAAGTTTCTGTGAAGTTCTGATTTAAAGAAACTTATTTTTTTCCTCAAGTTAGATTTTCCAAATTTGTTGGCTACTTGAATCCCTTCATACCAAGGGATGTGTGTTCTCAAGGAATACAGTTTGGAAGTTGTCAATACAAGCATGATTTTCCCACACCTCTATTTGTTTATTAACCTTTTTAATTTAAACATTGTCTTCTCGTTGTAGTGTTTATTTTACTCAGAGTCAAGCATTTATTTAAATATTAATTAACTTAATGGGTTATATTACATGTGTGGTTGGACATTTTCAAATTCTATCACAACTAAATGGAAGAATTGTGAATTAAATTAAAAAATGACAAAGTCAGGGAACTTAACCACATTTTAATATGCATAATTTTTAATCATTATTCTATTTCATTTTCCTTCAAAGAACACATATATAAGGTATCTTCCGAATGTAAGATTTGGTTTTACAAAATTACACCCTCTATAGATGATATGTATACTGTTTCATAATATGTTTTCTCTAGATTCTCCTGCACAGTCAGTATCCTCTGGAGTTCGTGCACCTTCGCCTGCCCCATCATCAGTACCTTTAGGGTCAGAAAAGCCCAGCAATGTCTCTCAGGACAGAAAAGTTCCAGTCCCTATTGGGACTGAACGTTCTGCACGTATCAGGCAAACTGGAACTTCAGCTCCATCAGTTATTGGAAGTAATTTATCTACATCAGTAGGGCACAGTGGCATCTGGTCCTTTGAAGGGATTGGTGGCAATCAAGGTAAGACATGCTGTTCTGCCTGTCAGAAATCTTTAAATTTATGCATTTAGCTAAAACATTGTAAGTAATATTTAACCCCAGCAGTCATTGTTAAAAGATCTGTATTCATCTCTTGGTTTTCACTAATCAGTTTTAAGAGTTCAGGCCATTTTTTGTTATGTGATCTCTCTTTGAATTTATATAATACAAGCAATTTCTCTCTTCATTTCATCATGTTAAGAAAATGCTAATATTTCCTTTTGGACTTTAACCTTGGCTTTTTTCTTTTGTAACAAAGTGTTTAGGCTATTGTTGTTAGGTTATTGTTATTATTAGACTATTGTATCACTACCTACACACATGGAAATACTGTAGTAAATATATAAAAGCAGGTCATTATTCTGAAGGAATGCGCAATTCAATGTTGAAAATTCTAGATAGAAATATATTTAATGTTTTATTTTGCCATCTTCTGGTTTTAAAGATCACCAGCTATCTTTTCCTACCTTTTTGTTTTCCCTCAGACAAAGTAGACTGGTGTAACCCTGGTATGGGAAATCCTATGATTCATAGGCCAATGTCCGATCCAGGGGTGTTTTCACAGCATCAAGCAATGGAGCGAGAGAGTACAGGAATTGTAACTCCTTCTGGTACATTCCATCAGCATGTTCCTGCAGGATACATGGATTTTCCTAAAGTTGGGGTAATGGTGACTTAAATAAACTCTGTCCTATTTCTAAATGTTTTTCTTATTATTGGCTTATTTTACTTCCAAATGGATGTTTGTGAAATGATGCGTGGGCTTCAGCCTGTAATTACAGGTCAAAATCTGGCTAGAGAAATGTCTTTTGACCAAATATTTTGGCCATAGTAGACTTATGTATAGTCTAATGCTAGAAGAAATCATAGAATGGAACATAATTTTTAGATTACCTAGATAATGTACTTTTTCAAAGTAAGATGAAGTTTCATTTTTAAGGCTGTGGATTATATTGAAAAAGCAGTGACTTGAAGATATGACTATGTGCATAATTTTTTTTGTTTTCTCCTTTTTTAAGGGTATGCCTTTCTCTGTATATGGGAATGCAATGATTCCTCCAGTAGCACCTATTCCTGATGGTGCCGGAGGACCCATATTTAATGGCCCTCATGCTGCAGACCCCTCTTGGAACTCCCTGATAAAGATGGTTTCAAGCTCCACAGAAAATAATGGCCCTCAAACGGTAAGGCTGATCATTCAAAGAACATTTCTTTAGTGTTTATGAGATGCCAAGACAAATAGGATACAGGTAAATCATGCTAGTGAGGGAGTCTGGTAAATATGGGTAGTTGGGGAAATTTAGTACAGCAAGAAGATACGGAAAATGGTACCAAAGGTAGTAATTGGAGCTAAAATTATAAAAGGCATAATATATTTCATTGGGTAGCAGATGGTAAATAAAAGATTTTAAATGGCAAAGTGCTGTAACTATATATATAAGAATTTACTAGTGCTATGAAAAGGACCATCTAGAAGTTACTTATTATATGTATTATAAATGACAGAACAGTATATAACTCTAAAAATTCACAGAAATGATTAGTGATTAGTATATTGTAGATTTTGTTGGTGTATGCTTATTATATTTGACTCATTTTCCTTCTTTAATCATCAGTCTGTATGCATTCAGGTAATGGTTTTTAAAAAACGATAATAAATCATATCTTGTTTGAGAAATAAGAGGAGAGGCAGGAAAACAACAAATAAAAGTGACTTTTCATTGTTTCCAAGTATGTTGCAAATTGAATAATATTTAGATGTTTTAGCTCATAGATATTAAGAGCACTCCTTAATTTTTAAGTTTTGTTTTAATCAAATATGTGTTAAATATGTAATACTTAATAAAATGCGTGCTCTATATTCATAGGTGTGGACTGGACCCTGGACACCTCACATGAACAGTGTGCATATGAACCAGCTTGGCTGATGAGGATCAGCTTGTTAGCCTGCAGATTCCTTTTCATTCAGAGGAAATCACAAGTGGCCGAAAAAATATTTGCTCCCAAATCATTCTACTGATGTGCTTGACTGAAGTGTGTAGGCTTTTTGCAGAAGAAGTTACTAACTGACCTATTTTCTGTGAACATTTGTGACTGCCCATTCCCCACCAACATCCGTTTTACCTTAGTTAGCATTTTTCTTATCGTTTTTCTTTTTTTCTTTCCCTCTTCTCCTTTGGACATAACTTTCTGTTGAAGCTGTTCTTTGGCTGGTTGGTTTTAGTACTGTAAACTGCTTCTGAGCAAACACGAAGATTTAGCAAAATTATGTAAACTTGATCCTGAAGTTTTAGAATGGCAAATAAATGTACAATTGTTTACATAACAGAAAAGGCTAAGCAGAAAGTAAATTTCAATATGTCAGTATAGAGGCTCTACTTTATGTAGACTTAAATTAATGTGAGATATGTACCTTCATATTCAGAAATCTGGATGTTTCCTTCATACATTAAACTATTAATAAGCATAACTTTTCTGCTTGTGTAATTTAAGTATAAAGTAAAACAGTGGGCATTATCAGTGGATGTTTCCTGATTTTGGCTTTTAAAATACCCATCTTGCTCTCAAAATTTTGAGTTTGTTTGCAGCAGGGCACATATAGAAGAAATTTATCACCTTTCCATATCATTTTATTACCTTGCCACACTTTTAAAACTAATACACACTTCTCTCTTTTCTCTTCTCACCTTTACCACTAATACCAGTAAAATTCTTTCATCGATCGTGAATTAATTTTTTTTTCAAGATTTTTATTGTAATGGCTGCTACAGAGAAACAGAGCTCTTTCATCATCACCTGTGGTTCTTCTAGCCATAAGATATTTAGTCTTTCTGAGAATTTAAAAAGCCACACTGGTTCCCAGTCAGCATATACAAGCTCTTACTATACTGTTTATTATTAAGTAATTCAATGTAGTATTTTATATTGGATATTGATTCTTAACATTGGCTTTCCAGTCATCAAGAGTCAACATAAAAATTCCAATTTTCAGTAACATAGTGGAAAGTATCTTTTTTTACCCCCCCCATTTTAAAGACTTCTTATTCTCTATACTTGTATATTGTCAGTGAAAAGGATCGACAGCTAACTTGGGGCAAGTAATAAAGAAAATTTTGCATTTGTCATTAAGACAATTTATGGTATTACATGAATATACAGAATACAAAATAACGTCTTCATTTAACCTGTTTATGTAAGATACAGGGCCACACTAAACTACTCAGTGGATTTATCTATTCCATTCACTTGAAACAATAAACAATAATCCAAGAAGAATATGTGTCCTACCCTGTCTCATATGGAAAAATAAATTATATGGTTGAAATATAGAAGAAAGCAAGCATAAAAGTGAAGTAATGAGTGCATCAATCTGTCTTTTTTTTTTTTAATTAAACAAATTCTACAGTAGTAAAACTCATAAATCATCCAGAGTTGACAATATTAATATGGTTCCTTGGCTGTAAAGTAAGTGAAATTTCTTTACTCTGGTAGCCTGAGTAAAAAGATTTCTCAAACATACCTAGAAGTGTGTAAACCACACATTTATATCTTTCAATTTAGGAGGTGGTCTTAAAATATATAAATTTTTTTTGCTACCTTGATATTGATGATTGATATGACTAAATTTAAGGAAAAAGCTAAATGATATCCTGGAAACATAGCTATGAAATAAAATTATAGCACTTTACTAAGGTGTCTAATGCTATATAACAGTATTTTATATATGACTTTTGCCACTATACTATAATTTCTTGCTTAGTTTTTTTCCTGTGTTAATTATAATTAAAATAATCTGCTAGATAATGGATACCACCCAGTATTTATTACCACACATGAATTATGTTGAATCACAAAATTGAACTTAAAGATGGGGGCGTCTTAGTAAGAAAGAACCTATATTTTCTTGACTTTAATCCTATGGCACAGGGCGATAGAGATTGCATGCTCCATATTTAGTTTTGGAGCTCAGTCTTGTTGAGTACAATACCATGATTTTAGAAGTCTATATTAGGAACATTTTTCAAATACATGTGTTATATTTGAGATAATACAGTACAATTTTATTTGGAAAAAAAAAACCACAACATAATCTTTTGAGACCATGCAGGTCTCCCCCCGCCCTTTTTTGAAAGTATATGGTATGTGTTATTGTGGACTACATAATGTATTTCTTTCAGTCTTTTTTTTCCCTTGAGAGAGAGTGTGCCCATGAGTTGGGGCTAGTGGGTGGGAGGGGGAGGTTGACAAAAGAATATGAAGAGAATCTTAAGCAGGCTCCACATCCAGCACAGAGCCCAACATGGGGCTTGATCTCACAACCCTGAGATCATGACCTAAGCCTCACATACCTGACTGAGCCATCCAGGCACCACTTCCGTTCATTCTTTTAAGAAGTGACTTAACTCTTAGAAATAATATTTGGGTTAGCTCACAAATAATATCCCACTTCTGTAATCTTTTTATACCAGCCATTTCATTTTAGAGATGGATTTTGTTTATCAGAGCCAATAGAATCCCCATTTCATGAATTTTCAACAATTATCAACATATTCACAGAAATTGATTGTACTTTTCATGTGAAAGATATTTTTTCCTTCTGTTTCCTATTACTGTAAAAATAAGTCAGTTGAAAATTAACTTTTTGAATTTCTATACTGTCATTTTTCTCAGGAAAAAAAAGGAAGGAGGTATAGTTCATCTCGTTTTTCATGAAAGTATTATTCCATCTTTCTTTTGACTCAAATGACCTAAATACACATTTAATGAAAATTATTTTGTACACTATGTTATTCACTTTATTTTTAAAATGATACAAAGTGATAGACTAAAGAGAGAAACCCCGAATCCCAAAACCTCTTCAGAGCCTCTGCTTTATTTCATCTATTTTTCATTTTGAGTTTTTCAGAAACATTCTCATTACTGCAGATCTGGCATTACAGAACTTCTGCAATAGTATAATGCAAACTTTTGGAAAGCAGGGGATACTCTGCTTTCCACTATTATGGCCTATAAAAGATTTTTTAGGAATGCTGTACTTTCAATTAGGGGGGGAAACTTCTATACATTCCACTGATAAATGCTCGCTTCAAGTTATAACACTCGATTAACTGGTGCTAATTCCAGATGATGAATTGAGAATGAGAGCTTCATTAATGCTTTAATATGACTTACTGTGTTACATACCTTAATTACAAAAATACTATCACTTGTATTTTTAGGTAAGTGAGTGTAAGTATGCAGCTATGGCTTCAAAGAAATAATTCCTTTGTGATGTGACAGTTGGAGTACATGACTAAGATATGTTTAAGAGGTTTCATTTTAGATTTCTGTCTTTAAATGCACTCACACATTTGAAAGGTAAAAGTCAATTTTGCATGCTAAGAACCATGGTCAGAAAGATGAGAGGATGTTTTTCAATAGAGATGAAAGGCTAATTTTCCATTAACATGGGTTTTAAAAGCAATGCATTTAGTAGGAAAGAAAAATTCAACCTAAATCAAATTCCAAGTAGTCACTTTAACAATTGCTCATGAAAATTATTTTTTAAAAGTTCTTTTGTCAAACATTTCAGAGGGCATATTTGGGAAATGAGAAATTTAAATGTACATTTACACAGTTTATATGTGTAAATAGCCTGTGTTCAAATCTTGAATTTTGGGGCCAACTCTGTCAGCACTGATGGGTAAGAATCTCAGAACTGCAGAGAGAAAAAATGAAATAGTATTTTTAAGGAGTTTAAAGTTAAAAAAAATAGTTGTGTGACAGTAAAGGTAAGAATGGCTAATTAGAAATGCTGAACTTTAAAAAAATGTTCTAGAATGCTGCGCAAGTTCATTTGCAGTGTTAGACATGACAAGATATCAGTTGGTTTGTTCAGTGTTTATATGGTCTTTTCATACTGTACTCTGCAACTCAAAAGAGATACCACAATTTTCGACAACCAGTACAAACACAGAGTGCTACTAACACTCCTTTTGTATTTTTTACCTTTACCAAGTAGATAAAGTTCTGATCATCCCTAATACAAAGATGTATATTAATATATATGAAATTGGCAGAAGTTAAATATTCATAAATTTTATTTAGGTCACAGTATTGAAACTTAAGCAATGAAACACTTTAAAATGAGAATATAATATGTGACTCCAGAAAAGGTGAACCTAATCAACTCCGTTTCTCCCTTAGAGTAAAAGGTCAGAGTCCCTATACTGCTTCCTTAGAAGGACCAATTTCCAATGACATCAGCTCTCTGAAAGGAGAAAAATGGCAGCAGCATAGAATTTGCTGCTTTATTTCCATAATCTTTAGGCAAAGATATTTCCATTTAAAATTTGTTCCCACTTTGAAGTAATGGTCACTAGTTACCAGTTGCTAATTTTTTTAAATTTGGTTTATTTTATTTTTTTTAAAGATTTATTCATTTATTTGAGAAAGAGAGAATGTGAGTCAGGGAGGATCAAAGGAAGGAAAGAATCCTCAAGCCAACTCCCCACTGAGCAAGGAGCCCAAAAAGGGGCTCTATTCCAGAACCTCCACCGGATCCGCTGTGTGCCACACACGCGCCCGGGTTGCTTTTTTTAACTTAACAAATGGATATTGAGATAGATTGGTACCTTTTTTTTTTCTTCTGAAAAGTAATGTCTATGTATAACACAAATTGGGATTTGTGTGTTTAAACGTATTTCAAAATTCGTGTAGGTGCACAATTAAACAAGAACCATAGTTACAACTAAACATTACCCCAACATTTGTTGGAGGCTTGTTTTAATCAACATTTTACTCCGCACAAATTTGGGCTCTAAGTTTAGGAGCGACTTTCATGTAATTAAACTCCCCCACACCATTCCAGTTTGCAGACTGCTGCCAGGAACACAAAAGTAAAAACTAGTCCGTGTAGATTTGGCGTATTCTTTTTAACCCGAAGATGCTTAATGTTACTGTTCAGGCTTTGAACCTTTATATAGGATACATGTAGTAAACTCTAATGAAGGCTTCGTCTCCCTGCCAATGATAACGCCTCAAGGAGATGGTATAATACCCTTGAGTTTTGCTCTGTATAGTGGAAGATAAAAACTGAAGGACACTCGGTTTGCATTTGGGTTTGAAAATGTTAGCTGAACAGATGAGCCAATTAAATCTTTATAGCACAGACGAACTATGACTAGTGCATAATGGATGCTCACTAAAACTCAGGTCAGCCAGAAGCGCAAGCCTTTCTCCAACCTGGCAGTTCAGCAACGTGTTGAGTCTGGCGGTATAGTACATCTCAGTCTCTGAGCAGAAGCAATCAGGTTGCTCGTGAAGAGGTAGGGGACTACGCTCTAGATCGCGAGAAACACCTGCACAGTTTAATCCACTACAAATCAAATGAGTAGTTTTAAGTAAAAAGGAATGTAAAAACACTCGTTTTAAGACCGATTTAAGAGGCAAGAGGGTTCTAGATACGGCCCAGACGCGCCCAAGACAGCAAACCCCGCCCCTAGCTCTGCAATTCCGGCCTGTTCTCTGAGTGGATCCAAGCCAGCAGCGGGAAAGTTTTGTGTCTGCGCAGTAGGCCCGCCCAGTGCCGCGTGGGAAAGGCGGGACTTTCCTGCCAATTGCGTCATCTCCAGTGCGACGCAAGACGTCACCGCCTTGACCGGGAAGGTCAGAGTGCCTGAGGGAGGGCGCGTACTCATTTTTCGCCTGTGGTTGCTGGCCCGTGCTCGTGGCTTCCCAGGTGGAGCGAAGCCCGACGCTAATCTGTGAGGTCGGTGTTTTGGCTCAGCCCTGGCGCAGACATGCTGTTCCGGCTGGGCGGTAGGTGCCTGCGGCCGCTGTCTGTGCTGCAGCTCGGGACCCGGGACCCGCCGTTCGTGCCAGCGTCAGCGAGCGACTTTAAGCACTCTACTCTGCGGGTGTGGGCGGTGGCGTCAGTGTCTGCAGTTGGCTCAGGCGGCCCTGGCAGTTGGTACGAGGCCCTGGCCACGTCGGCGCCGGTACAAGGCACCGAGGAGGTGCTACTCTGCGTGCACACCACTACAGGTCTGCCCTGGTGGGCCTGCATCGGTCTCACCACCGTGGCCCTCCGTGGCGCCGTCACGCTACCCCTTGCCGCCTACCAACACTACATTCTGGCCAAGGTGAGGGGCACCTGCACCCTGCAAATCCGCTTCCGCTGTGAGGTGGTAGACGTCTACCCCGGGCTTAAAATCCCCGGATGCTTCTGGAGCGCTTGGTGTAAATCGTTGCGACTTTTATTTTATTTTATTTTATTTTTGATAAGAAATTGAAGTAGCATTGGGTATGTGAATTAAGATATGTTTGGTGACACATGTACCTGTCATTTCGTTTACCCCACTGGGTTTGTGCTCAGAGTCCAGGGGTTAATAAGCTTGCTGTTGGAGAATGAGAGAAATAAAGGAAGCGATAGCAAAGTTGTTGTATGGAGAAACCTGTAAAATTGCCGTCTTAAAGTTTGTAACAGCCTGTATGTCTGCAGCATCTTGTATCCCCGAGTATTCCAATTCATCTTTCTTATTAGAAAAAAACTGCTAAACTAGCTATTTGCAAACTTGATTTCCTTATCCAGGCTGTACCACCTACAACTCTAGTTAGTCGCAGCCTCTTGGGCTTCAGTGCTTCTATCTCTTCTGTGGAATTAGGATAGTAATACCTTCCTTGCGTACTTGACAGTGTTATGAGATCAAGTCAGATAATATGGGTTAGTGCTCTGAAAGCAAAGTATTTTTCAAATGTGAGACTTCAAAAATAATGGTTTTCATGTTTTCAAATTATTATTGGGGATGGGGGAACCCAGTAACAAAGGGAATCATCAGCACCATTAAGGCAGTGAGGTACTTTACAGAAAGAATTAACACAGAGCAGAAATAAATGCAAACTTCTTGTGACTCTGTGGCTGTCACAGAGCATATTAAAGACTTAATTAATAGACTTTTTTTTTTTTTTCAGTTACCATTACTCGGAAGTCCAGGGATGAAACATGAAAGTATAAGGCTCAGTTTTTATCTAATTCTTATAATAATTCTGTAAAGTAGGGTCTGTTAAACATTTTATATATGAGGAAACAGGATTTTAGAGCTTAAGTAACTTGCCCAGGATCACATAGCTAAGAGTATAAGCTGGAACTTGAATTTGGTTGTAACTGAAGATATCTTAAGCAAATACAATGCCTTATCCTTAGACTTAAATTTTCTTGAGATGATCAGTAAACCACATATTTCAGTGAGTTAGAGAATGGAGAGTAAAATTCTGAGTGGTTATGAATAAAGATCCTTTATGTGCTCATAACAATTCTGCTTTTTCTTTAGCTAGGTGGAAAATTTACAGCCAGAAATAAAAAACATTGCAAGGCATCTCAACCAAGAAGTTGCAGTTCATGCAAATCAGTTGAGGTGGTCCAAAAGAGTTGCCAGGTAAGTTAATTCTATGAATATAGAATATATGAATGTATACTGTGTAAGTATATACACACACATACTGTGTAAGTGATTATATTCTGGGTTTGGGTGTTTTTGTAGCTTTAGCAGCAGAGTAATCCTTTCATTCCTTAATATTTCAATAAATTTGTGTGGTATGAGGTTTGTATAGTGAAAGCAAGAAATGGAGAAACAGAGAAAGTTCCTTCTTGAGGGACTCCAGCCTCCTGAAGAAGACCTGTAATCAAATAATGACTAAATTAAGTACTATAAAAAAGGAATGCTGTCATAGTGGAAAGTCAGGGAAGGCTTCATGGATGAAGATAATGTGCCAGTCTGTTGGGACTTCAATCAGCAAATGATACAGATTGTTTACACACTTGACCATTTTGGAAAGAAAGATAGCAGCCCACAAAAATGGGGAGGTAGTTAAAAAGAGCTGACATTTAAAAAAATAATTATGGTAGCTTAATATCTTTACTTGATAAAATAGAACGTTGACAAACGTAACAGTTTTGAAGTTTTACTGATCAGAGAAGTCTAAGAATGACAACTCTAGGCCAAAAGAACAGATTAGTAAGCTGCTCATCTGAACTATAAATGCAGCCTAGATAAGACTGGTACCTTGTTTATGTAGTATTGGCAGGATGATTATCCAGACACATCTTTGCACAGATAGATGACTTTCTAGGATGACACATCTGAGAGTTTCTTGCATTTTCGATGGAACTGAGTCTTTAAGGAGAAAACAGAGTTCATCAGGTGGACAGCCAGGTAAGTGGACTGTCCACATAGATGACTTAATGACTTCCAAAAGCATGCTGATGTAGAAGTCTGATTTATTGGATAGCCTATGCATGTGGGCACCAGATTATACAGGTGTCTGTAGAAGAGTAGCAGGAGATAAAGTTGGAAGAGTAGGCAGAGTCTAAATTATAAAGCCTGAAATATCTGTGTACTGTCTTAATGCAATAATACACTATAATTCTCTTGGCTTCAAGCCCCTTGGATATCTGCATCGTATAAAACATACTATAAGAGATTGAGAGATGAAGACCCAACTCTTGATCTTCAAGGAGACTATAGAAAGTGGGATTTAAGAACAGGAATAATGAATAAGATTAACAGAGAAACAGATTAAGAAAATCTTCATAAAAGAGTTGGCTGAAGAATGGAAACCATTTTGATAGGTCAAGAGCATAGATACTGTAAAACCACATTGGTACAAAAGGTGTATTCAGGGATCAAGTAATTGAGCGTGGCTGGAAGAGGGATTTGAGTTAAATGTGCTTTCACCTTTAGAATTTGTGATACAAATTGGTCATACCATGCCAGTGGTACAGTTTCATTTGTTAAAGCCTAAGTGCCCAAAGACCACCAGAAACAAAACTTGTAATTTGATGATGTTAGAGTTATCAAATTGTTTATAATTTGTGTGCATTGCTAGAGAATTTTCAGGAAAAGACTTTTTTGCCTTTTGTTAGGCAACCCGTTAGTATAGCCTATGACCACTAAAATCTCACACAAAATTTTAGCTAATAACTACAACTTGGGTGTGTTTGTGCTATGGGTATGAAGCACTGTTAATAGTCACATGTTATTTTCTCCTTTCCCTTTTTTCCCTCTTCCCTCAAACTAGGCTCACTTACCTAAAGAATATGCGGAGGCTTGTTTCAGAACTGTATGTTCGGGATAACTGCCACCCTTTCAAAGCCACTCTATTGGTCTGGATTCAGCTTCCAGTGTGGATCTTCATGTCTGTTGCTCTCCGGAATTTTAGCACAGGGGCAACACATTCAGAAGGTAGTTATTATAGAAGTCTGTTTTCCCCCAAATAAGTTCTCTAACATTGTCTTTAGACTCTAAAGGGAAAAAAAGGCAAAAAAAAAAAAAAAAATCCCTGTGCTTTTCATAATTAGAATATTTTTACCATCTTTCTTACAGAGGTATAGATTTTAAAATACTAAGTTTAAGCAAACTAGCCATGTTGAGAAAATGTGAATCTAGGAACAACAACAGTAGTACAGTTCACACTGGAACAACACAGGTTTCAACTGGCAGATCCACTTATATTTTTTACAATCCTGCACTGTAAATGTATTTTCTTTTCATTTTGAGTTTTTTTCTCTTTTTTTCTTTTTTTTTGAGAGAGAGAGAGCAGGGGGTAGGGACAAAGGGAGAGGGAGAGAGCATCTTAAGCAGACTCCCCACTGAGCGCAGAGCCCCACACAGGGCTGGATCTCACAACCCTGGGATCATGACCTGAGCTGAAATCAGGAGTCTTCAATACTTAACCGATTGAGCCACCCAGGTATTTCTCATTATGATTTTCTTAATAACATTTTCTTTCCTTCAGTTATATTGTAAGACAGTATATGGCACTTAAAGCACATAAATCCTATTGGTAAGGCTTCTAGACAGCAATAGGCTTTCTGTAGTTCTTGGAGAGTCAAAAGTTCTATACACAGATTTTTTAAAGATTTTATTTTTAAGTAATCTCACACCCAGTGTGGGGCTCAGACTCACAACCCTGAGATCAAGAGTCACCTGCTGTACCACTGAGCCAGCCATGTGCCCCATACATAGATTTTCAACAGCTCGGAGCGTCAGCACCCTTAAGTCCTGAGTTATTTAATGGTCAACTCTACTTCTTCATGGAAGTCCTAATAAAATTAGTGTTACAATTTCATGATTCAGTTTCCGACCAAGAATTTTTTCCATTTATAAAATTAAAGGACCAGAAAAGTGTTCACAATTATAAATGTAGACTTTTTTTTTTTTTAAAGATTTTATTTATTTGACAGAGAGAAACCCAGCCAGAGAGGGAACACAAGCAGGAGGAGTGAGAGAAGGAGAAGCAGGCTTCCTGCAGAGCAGGGAGCCCGATGTGGGACTGGATCCCGGGTGTCCGGGATCATGACCTGAACCGAAGGCAGTCGCCCAACCAACTGAGCCACCCAGGCGCCCTAAATGTAGACATTTATTAAGAAACTAAAAAGCATTTGCTTAAAGGCATTTCTAACCAGAAAATACCTGAATAGTCTTGAAAGAAAGTAGCCTATGGACAAATAATTATATAAATATAAGCTTGAAAAGAGTACTGCTATGTATCTTTATGCTCCTACATCTGTTTGCTACAGAGAGCTGCTGCCTTCTCAGTGCAGGAAGGACTAATTTATGTTTAGAATGAAAGTGAATGAAACCAGTGCAGGTCTTGAGTGTGAAGGATACCTTATATGAATTAGATTTCTTATGTGTTGTATATTTCATTCTCCTATGTTTTATTTATATGACTCTCTTAGCAGGTTTTTCTGTTCAGGAACAGTTAGCTACTGATGGATTTCTGTGGTTTCCTGACCTCACTGCACTGGATTCTACTTGGATTCTACCCATTTCCGTTGGTATCGTCAATTTATTAATAGTGGAGGTCAGTGGTTTTAAATTAGATTTTTTAAATTTTATTTTTTCAGTGTTCCAAGATTCATTGCTTATGCCCCACACCCAGTGCTCCATGCAGTACGCGCCCTCAGTACTTTTTGCCATTTAAATTATTGGGATTTTTGTTGCTGTTCCAGCATCAAATATAAATGTGTTTGAGTTGGTAGTGATATTCTTTCTAGCTCTGAGCTTGGTTTCTGGCTATAGATCAGCTGTTGGCAAATCTTAGCCAATTCCTTAATTCTCTGGGGACCAGAATGCTCATAATTAAAATGGAAGAGCTGAATTAGAACACTTTCTCAGCTTTACAATTATATGAATCTAAAACACACAATTTTATTATTTGTTTTTAGTAATTAAAATGGTTAATCAGTATGGTTTTATTCTCATAGTAGATTGGTATTTTGTGTATATGTTTAAAATGTAAATTTGCAAGTAGGAAACAGAGTATCTGATTGTCTTTTTGTTAGCTTTATGATCCTAAAAAAGTCAGTACTTCTTTATGTGATGGAGTAGAAAAACACGTATATATAAAGTGTGATCTGTCAACTATGTCTTACCATTATCCTGTGCTGTGTTACTCAGCAGTTTAGGGGAAGCAAGTCTTTAATCATATAAGGAGCTATTCTCAGTTGAGTAGAACATAGACTCTTTGAACTGGAAGAAACCTTAGAAATGATCCTTAGAACCTCATCACAGAGACCCGTCACTGGTCTCTCTTTAGGAAATTGAATATACCCCTTGTTTTTTTTTTTAAGATTTTATTTATTAGAGAGCACAAGCAGGGAGAGCGGGAGAAGGAGAAGCAGACTCCCCACTGAGCAGGAAGCCTGATGTAGGGCTTGATCCCAGAACCCTGAGATCATGACCAGAGGTGAAGGCAGACTCTTAGCTGACTGAGGCATCCAGATTCCTGAAAGCCCTTATTTCTTTTCAAATGAGAAGAATGAAGGTGATACTGTAATGTTTTGGGTTAGGGTTTCTTGAGGAAAGACTCTATATGTAGTCTAAGTGTGTTTCCCTAAGGTTACCTAGCACAATCGAATGTTTGGTACTTAGTGAATATTTGTTAGAATGAAGAAAATGGTAAACACAAGGTCACAGGAATTAATGTCAATCCTCTAGTCTTTCCTTTTACCAGCTAACAACCCAGTATACGTAAGTTTAATAAAAACTTATTCTTGGTACACCTGGGTGGGTCAGTTGGTTAAGCATCTGCTTTTGGCTTAGGTCGTGATCCCAGGGTCCTGGGATCAAGTCCCACACCAGGCTTCTTGCTCGGTGGGTAGTCTGCTTCTCCTGGTGCCTGCTGCTCCCCCTGTTTGTGCGAGTACTCACTATCTCTCTCTCTCTTTGGCAAATAAGTAAATAAAATCTTAAAAAAAACAAAACAAAACAAGTAATTATTCTTACATAATATACATCATGTGCCTGGCACTACTGTAAACAGCTTACATGAATTAACTCATTTAATCCTTAGAATAAATCTGTGATACGGGTACTAATATTATCCCCATTTTAAGGTAGAGAAAGCAAGGCACAAGCTTAAGTAATGTATACAAAGTTACATAACCATTAAATGTAGAGCTGCCATGTGAATCTAGGTGGTTTGGATTTGGAGTCTCTGCTCACAGTCATTTCATTGTTCTCTCTCTTAATTAAGTTATTGATGAGTCATAGCTGCTTTTCCTAGCCTTTCCTAGCCTGGTTCTTCCCCTTATTCCATATAGCCAGATCACAAACCATTGAGATACCTATTATCATCCTTCTTGATGCTAGGCACTGTGTTTAAGTTCCAAAACAAGGGTAGTGATTCATACATAGCCCCTATCTTGAAAGGACTTTCCAACTTACAGTCTTTAAAAAACACTGACTTATGAAAATTATGCTATGATTCTGTTTAATATAGCTGAATCTCGTTTATTGCTATGATGAAAGTGTCATTTAAGCTGCATAATTATTAAGTTTTCCAGAAACATAGATGATCAACCATCTACATTTATCAGTGTTTTAATTTTTTTGCTTCTGTTAAAATATAGGTGGAGACCAGTCAAAAACCAAATTGTATTTTAAAGCTTGTCTAATTTAATATGCTTAATAATCATTATGTGTATTTATAATTCTACCCTCTCAGATTTTCGCTCTGCAAAAAATTGGAATGTCCCGTTTTCAGACATATATTACATACTTTGTTCGTGCGGTATCAGTATTGATGATTCCAGTTGCTGCAACAGTACCTTCAGTGAGTAAGCACCCATGTTGTGTGTAGCATGTGCTAAATCGTGCTTATCTTAGACTGGCTAGGATTCCGTGTCTTCTGTTGAGCTTCCTTTGACTACTAAATCCCTTACTGGTTTTCAGGTTTCTGTAGTAATTAATATCACCAAGTAACACTTGTTATTTCTTGGGATTAGTTAATTTTTCATTGTGTGAATGTGAGTTAACTCTCAAGCTCTTTTTTCTTTCTTTCTTTTTCTAATCTTGCACAGTGCTGTAAACATAGTATTTGTTCTCTTTGATTAGTTGAAGTATTAAATTCCTTCTGTCTACATAGGAATTTAGCTCTTTTTCTTTTTTAAATATTTATTTATTTATTTGACAGAGACACATAGAGGGAACACAAGCAAGGGGAGTAGGAGAGGGAGAAGCAGGCTTCCCACTGAGCAGGGAGTCCAATGTGGGGCTCAATCCCAGGACCCTGAGATCATGACCTGAGCCGAAGGCATCTGCCTTAATGACTAAGGCACCAGACACCTGGAATTGAGCTCTTTTTTTTTTTTTTTTTTTTAAGATTTTATTTATTTGACAGAAACACAGCCAGAGAGGGAACACAAGCAGGGGGCGTGAGAGAGGGAGAAGCAGGCTTCCCGCCAAGCAGGGAGCCTGATGTGGGACTCGATCCCAGGTCTCCGGGATCATGACCTGAGCTGAAGGCAGTCACTCAACCAGCTGAGCCACCCAGGCGCCTCTGGAATTCAGCTCTTAAAAAAGAAAAAAACCTTGTGCCAAGTACATACAGGTTATATCATATGTAATATTGTTTAGCCAATTTAACAATTCAGTGAGGTAGGTACACCTGTCCCCATTTATAGGTCATTACACTTTGATAGAAATAGAAAAAGAAGTAGTTAGTTACATTTGCAGTTATTTCATCTTTTTAGCCTTTTGCTTATTTTCCAATGATACTTAGTGCAAGGAGGGCAAAAGCTGTCTTAGGTATTATGTCTGTCTCTGCTCAGTGCCCACACATAGACTCTGAAGTAGAATTCCTTTGTTGGGGATAGTTAGGGTTCTCTCAGTGTATATCAAAGTACTTCATTATCTTAGGAATCTGAAATAGTGCCTTTACAGCATCACAAATATATTTTTAAAGATGTCCTTTGGACATAATACTGTCACTAATCCTGTGTAAAATAAGTATCCACATTTCTGAAGTAGACCTCATAATGTCTGTGAGAACGAATAAAATAGCATCAAGTGCTTATTATAGTACTTTTCATGTAATAGTAATATTGCTGTAAAATACTCTGTGAAGATAGAACAGTACAAATTCACTGCATTTCTGGGGAGAAATAATACCAGTTGTAACTGAGGACACTCCGTGATCAAATAAAATAGGAACAGTGAATTTTCAGTGAGGGACTGAGTTTAAAGTGAGTAACAGAGATCTCAAAAGCAAAGTCTTAAATACCTAAAAGTTAATTCTCTCAAATATAGGAAATTCAGAGTTAGGCAGTTTAGTGTAGAACTGATGTGGCAGCTCCATGAAGATACATGAGGAGCCCAGCCTGCTTCTTTCATTATGCTCCACCAACCACAGCCTATAATTTCTATCCTTAAGGTCACCATATTGTCATGGTGGCTGCTGGAGCTTATCTTGCAGGAATGTAAAAGTGTACTTCAAGTGCATTTAGCCTCTTTAAGGAACCTTGCTGCGTGTCACCCCAAACACTTGTGCTTATACCCTCGTTACTTGGGCCATACCTGGTTGCAGAAGATACTGGGAATTGGGAATTAGTCCTTTTTTTTTTCTTTTTCTTTTCTTTTTTTTTTTTTTATGATGGCAGTTACCCAACTTAAAATGAGAATTTTATTACAAGGAAGAAGAATTATTCTTTTTTTTTTTTTAAGGGTTTTATTTATTTATTTGACAGAGAGAGGTCACAAATAGGCAGAGAAAGAGGGGGAAGCTCCATGCTGAGCAAAGAGCCCATTGCAGGCCTCGATCCCAGGACCCTGAGATCATGACCTGAGTTGAAGGCAGAGGCTTTAACCCTCTGAGCCACCCAGGCGCCCAAGAAGAATTATTCTTTGTAGTCAGTTCATGGTTAACCACCGTTGATTTCAGAGTACTTTTTATGTACTGGATAAGTCTGATCAGATGCTGATGATGGCTAATACTTATTCAATATTGACTTTATGACAGGTACTGTTTTAAAAGGTTTACACATATTAGCTCATATAATTCATCCAGTGTGCACTAAAGTAGGTGGTATTACAATCTCCACTTTAGTGATGAGGAAACTGAGACACAGAGAGAGTAAGTAGCTCATCCAAGGTCACTCATCCATTATGAGATATTTAATATCACTTAAGTATCTAAGGCACATCTAGGCAGTTTGGCTCCTGCCTGTAACCACTATGCTAGTCAGCTGTGGTACTTTCTGCCCCGAAAAATTTGCTTTAGAATAAATGCAAATGCTTAATACGGGCTGCCTTCTGTTCTGACCAATCTGTGTGAATTATCTCCCTTTTTCCTCACAGCAGCCTTCTGAGGTGGTATAATTCAGTCCCCATTTCACAGATGAGGAGACTGAAACAGAAGCAAAATAACTTCCCTGCAGTCAAATAAATGGAATTTCACATTCAAGCAGTTCAACTCCAGGACCTTGACTCAGCCACCATAGGCTCCTGCCTCTGGGGCCTGATCACGTTCTGATGCCAAAGAAAAGTTTGCAACAGATATATGTATGGGATTATTTTGAGAGGCTATAGAACTTAGTCAATAAGCTAAATAAATCACTCTGAATGGAAGTACAAAAGAAAGTTGAAGATGATTGTCTCTGAAAAAGGCAAAGATACTGCATTCCTGACTAAGAAACCAGTTACTGGGAAAATTTGGGGTGATAGATCACTGTGTGGAGGAAAATGGGGACTAGGGAGCCTAAATGGCTGTGCCCCCAGTACCCTCCCTCTAGTACAGGAGCTTGTGGGGACTCTTGGTGAGGGAAAAGGGTGCTTACTTGCCAAAGAGGTTAGGGGAGAGCTCTCTTGAGCCTCTGCCTGGGCACTGCTGTCTGTCATCCACTTTCTATTGTGAATGCCTCTCTGGTTGCTTTCTTTTCACTTTTTTGTCCTTTCAGCCTTCTTTCTTACCTATTAGAATCGTCCAGGTATTAAATAGCTGCCACAGGTCTTGTTTAGTCCTGGCCCACTGCTGCTTCCCCACATTGTCATTTTCTCTTGTACTGCATGCCTGTCTCTGTATGTCGGTATCCTTGGAGAGTTGAGAAGTACTAACAGTCATGTCTTTTCTTCTCTTTCTAGTCAATTGTGCTCTACTGGTTGTGTTCCAGCCTCATGGGCCTTTCTCAGAACTTGCTGCTGCGCTCTCCTAGGTTTCGTCAACTTTGCCGAATACCGTTGACCAAGTCAGACTCAGACACTCCTTATAAGGACCTCTTTGCTGCCTTTTACACCAAGTTCATTTCAAGAAAATGACATGCTTTCCATTAATTTTGGAACAATTACAATGTCACTATCACAACATATTTAGGTTTACAAATTCAAATGTGATTTAATTTGGTCTTATTTAAAACCATGAGTTGTGTGAAGTACTGTGTGTTAAGATATAATCCAGATATATTTGACAATACTTAAAATCCTTTAAATGGAGGCACCTGGGTGGCTCAGTTGGTTAAGCCACTGCCTTCGGCTCGGGTCATGATCCCGGAGGCCCGAAATCAAGCCCCACATCGGGCTCCCTGCTCAGCGGGAAGCCTGCTTCTCCCTCTCTCACTTCCCCTGCTTGTGTTCCCTCTCTAGCTGTGTTTCTCTCGGTCAAATAAATAAATCTTTTTTTAAAAAAATCCTTTAGATGCTAGAAACGTATGTTTAATTGTATCCTAAAAATGTAATGGTAGAATCAAATAAAATTACAACTTTCTAGAGGTGCCAGAAGTTTGGAAAACAGGATTAGATACTGCATGATGTCAGATTGTATTGACTAATCTCATACATTAAAGTTTTTACAAAGAAAATACAATGAGGTGATTCTTAAAAATTTGGAAGTGTAGAGGATCATAGACCCTTTGCATACCTGCTGAGGCAATGGTTTTCTTTTCAGGTAAATCCTGGGACTCAGAACATGGGGGCTTTCATTGATGAACCTCCCTTGCCCCGCCCTGAGGTTGAGATTCCTGGTTGAGAAATCTTACTCTAGTGGAACACACAATGATGATGAGTTAATGTGTGAGTTTTTAAAAATGGGCTTGAAATTCATGCAGTAGAGTAGTACCTAATAGAAAGTACCTAATATAGTAGATGATGTTGGCTTTCAACCCTGCTCTGAAAGAATACAAGAAGGGTACATTCCTTTTTCTATGTCTTAAGAGGACTGGACTAGAGTATAGCATAAGTACTGCTAGAGCCTAGAGTGGAAAATCTTAAGGGTTAAGTTTGTTTAGTCAAAGGAAGAAAACCTGAAGGACAGCTGTGTATCATGGAGGTGATTTTATAAACTTCTTTATTTGGAAGGATTAAGAATTCTAATGGACTTAGACTATGGAGAAATTAACATGTAATATAAATTGTGGATCCAGTTTTTTGCTTGTTTGATCTAAAAGGATGTTAGAACTAGTTGTGGTTGGGATATTTGTGAATAAATTTGACAGTCATTTGAAAAGATTATAAATTACAAGTCTCATTGAGTTGGAATATGAAACTCATTTTGAGAGGCCATGTATCCCATCTCATGTTTTACAAGAAAGCAAAAACTAGAGTGGAATTAGTCATTTTTTTTAATAATGTCTATTAAATCTTAACCGTTTTGGTTGTCACCTCACTGAGAATTTAGAGGTAGCGGTTGGGACCTGGTTCTTGTTTCTGACTCCCCAGTCCTGGTCTGTGACTGCCTTATTGAGATAACTGTCTTTCTAATCACAGTGACGGAATTGAAACCTACATGCAGTTAGTCGTCATTATTCACAGACTGTATTTGCCAGTTTGCCTACTAAAATTTATTTGTAACCCCCAAATCAATACAATGCTTTTGATGTCATTATTGGACAAACATAGAGTGGCAAAAAAATTGAGTCCTTTGAGGTACATGTTCCCAGCTAGGTCAAACAGGGCAACACTGACTTCTTATTTCAGCTATCAGATTATATAATAACCAAGTGTCCTTTGTATGGTCTAGTGCCATGTTTTTTCTCAATGCTTTTTGTTGGTGATTTCACTATTTAAAATGGCCTCCAACCATTGGCATGCTGAAGTGCTGTCTAGTTTTCCTAGACACAGGAATCCTGTGATATTCCTTAAGGAGAAAGTAATACCTTAAATAAACTTATTTAAGTGCTGTCTAGTTTTCCTTGACACAAGAATCCTGTGATATTCCTTAAGGAGAAAGTAATACCTTAAATAAAGTAATACCTTAAATAAACACATTAAATAAACTTCATTCGGGCGTGAATTGCGATGCTGTTGGTCATGAGTTTACCATTAATGAATCAACAATATATTGTATTGATGGGTTGATGAAAATGTGACAAGAGGCTCACAGGAATGTAACCCTGTAAATTCTCTAGGAGCAGTGGTTTAGTGTCGATGAGTTCAGTATTTGTGGTTATTTTATAGAATATAACTACCTCGGATAACAAGAATTGACCTTTCAGAACATGTACAATCAGGGAAGCAGAGGCAGAAATGTGTGTGCTGGTTGTATTATAGAAAAGAGGAAAGGGAATTTGAGAAACATTTTGGCTCAAGTTGAGTCTTGCCATGTGTGTCATTGGTTACTGATTCATATATTTCATATTAAGATGAAGGAAATCAGCCCTCTTCCCCCATCTTACTCAGACTTTCTGAAAATAAGTTTGTCACTTTCTGAAAGTAAGAAATAAAGGACTGCAGTGACTCCCCTTTTCCAGTACATCTTTCATGAGCATACTTTTACCTTGTTTACTTGGATTCCCCTCAATTTCTAAATGTACATTTAACATCTTTTTTCAAGAGATAGTTTATCTTGTTTCCTATTGCTTTCCTGTTTTCAGGCATTTTGAATTGCTTTGAAAATATATGTAAATTTATTTGAAAATACAAGGTTCCTCACAGATCTCAAAACAATTTCTGGTAGGGTTGAAGGTGGCTGGGATCTTTGAAAATACTCATGAATAAAGAAAACTGATATATTATGAACTGAGGTGAGTCAGTCACTGGACTTGAAGCTGGTAACTATTTCTCTCATTTCTTTCTCCCAGCAGATTTTTTTTAGTAAATAGCAAGTCATGTTTGTGAAAACTGCCAAGTCTGTGGTTTCTGATCTTATTTCCCCAGCAGTTTGTCATAGTCAGGAGCACTTTCAGAGCCTAATATCAGGGGAGGTGGGTACTGGATGGGAACAAGGGGACACACACACTGTAAAGATCCCTTGGATGCTTCTCTCGTCTGCTGCTGAGGGACTGGCAGAGCTCTGTCCTGGACCCTGCAGAGCTCAGGAAATCTTTTTTTTTAAATTTCAGATGGAGACCATAGTCTATTTGTCTGTGACACCCTTCCTCCTTTCTGAAAGGGAGTTTTGTTGGTTTTTTTTTTTCCCCCTCCTGGTGCGCCTTATTTTTGTCTCTAGGCCAGATTCACTTTTTTATAGGTGTGTCTCAGCCCAAGAGTTAGAAAAGGAGACCCACCACTGGATCAACTTATTTCTACTATAATGATACTTAGAGCTCAAACACATGTTAGGAGATGGAACTGGCATAACCGAACAACCCAAGTTTTCCCTAGAAGCATTGTGAGAGAAAACCTGAATAGCCCTATCTGGGCCAGAGGTCACAGGTGGAAAGATGAAGCTTACTTAAAATCCTTGATTGCCGCCTTCACAGATAACCCAGGAGAGGTTTGAGAACCTCTCAGAGAGCAAGCCTGTCTAAAGTGCCTTTAGAAGCATTCAAGAGCTGAAAACTAAACCCTTATATCTCAGAAGAGGTACAGCTAGTTCTCCTAGACCATAGTGGGAAAATTGTTTCTGGGGAAAAGTGGGAAAAAAATGAGGGCTCAAATAAACCTCAATAATTTCTCTATTTTGTACCTATGCTTAATTCATCCACATGTCTTTATAGGTTCCTCCTCTGAGGATTCCAGGAATCATTTATCTATCATCTATCTGTCTGTCTGTCTGTCTGTCTATCTATCTATCTATCTATCTATCTATCTATCTATCTATCAGCATCACCTTTTAAATTGCTTCAATACCAGATTAAGCCCCCAAAGCAGTAGGCAGTCAGATCCTAAAAACAAAGAATGTCCTTTGTTTTTTTCCCTGGGTGATAAATGAAGTTAACCGCAGAACGCAAAATTTAAGATTTCAGGTATGACCTATAAGTCCATGCAAGAATTTAGGTTCCTGTATTAAAGCTAAATATGCAAATATGACATAAAACATGAGACTAGTTACAATAGCCATCATTATTGATGCTTGCCTCTTTTGTGAGCTGATTCTACCAGGACACAGAATATCTGGAAATAATAGGAATCCAGAGAAAATTTTCCATTTAAACCTTATGAATATATTTTAACGTTGTAATAACTGATATTTTCTAATTACTGTTTTTATTATATTTTTAAATACTGAATTTTGTGAAATCAGTTTTTAGCTTTGAGACATTTGAATTTGTGCAGTAATAAAACATATTTCTGAAATTTTGGACTTCCGTACTGTGTTCCAACAAGTAAAATAAGCATTTATATATATTCATATATATTTTAATGTATTCACATATCTGAGTTTTCATCCATGAACATTTCAAGCAAAACCTAAAGACTGAATTTGCTTGTATTCTTTGCTAAGATTATGAAATACAAAGATACCAGGTATTTCTCATAATCTTTTAAGAAAGTGAAAAGCTAATACTGGGGTCAAGCTAATTCTAATTGAGGAAATCCTTTATTTTATTTTTTCTCATGTTCTGTATTTTCATGATGGTAAATTTATTTTATATTTGTATAATTTTTTTGTTTTAAGATATTTCTGTATCCACATATTTTTTCCTAAAATTTTAATTCCAGTATAATTAACATACAGTGTTATATTGGTTTCAGACATATAATATAGTGATTCAACAATTCTATCCATTTCTCAGTGCTCATCACAAGTGTACTCTTATTAATCTAATTGGAGAAATTCTTTAGACCTGTAAACTGTAGTATGATAATACATAACATTAAGTTGGTGTAGGGATCTTAATATTACAAGATTTATGATATCATGGCTTGGAAAAAGCAAATTAAGTTTAAAAAGTTTGAAAGATCAGGATAGTACTTAGCAAATTTTTAAAATAGTGACTGAATATATAAAAGTACATTGATTTTACTATTACTAGAAATTAAATAGGTGAAGAAGTAGCTTATTCAACTAGAGAGGATGCATATGAAACATGTATTTATAATTACATAGTCATTAAAAAATGTACATAGATCACATAGTTGTGAAATAAGATTGTTTTGCAGATTCTGGAGACAGAGCTGTTTGAGGGATTTTATATCATCTGAAAGTACAGAAGACCCTTCTCTATCCTGGCTGGCAGCAGACAGCCACGAAAGAAAGCCATCTTGTAAGAGCTTTGAACTAATCACACTGCTAGAATGCTAACAGAACAAAGTGAAACCTCATCAGATAAGGATGGACACTGCCACAGAGAGAGTAATTTGGTGAACAAATTTACTGGAGGATCATTAGTGCAATATAGTCTAAAAGCCAAAGGAATTACTAGAAATTTTTTAACTTTATTCAGTAATTGTATTGCTCTTAATACTGCAGTGTTATTTTGGAATTTATTGTTAGGTAAAATATATAATGTCTGAGGTATCTTAGTTTTCTTTGAAGGCTGTAAGAAATACTTTTTTATGCTGCTTATGCTACCAAGGGGAGGATATTGTTAAATGCATTTGTTGGAGTTTTTTTTAAACATTTTTAAGTGAAGCATAGTTTTATAATATTGCCACATAGTGGAGATACAGGATATACATTTTTTTCAAGTTTTTCTTTTAAGATGGCTTCAGGGATTGCCCCTGAGAAAGGAACTGGCCCTGCAGAGGGTCCTCTTTCTCCACAGTTCTCCCCGCCACACTCAGAAAACCTAGCCTTCATGTCTGTTTCACCGAAGACCTTCCACAGTCCCAGTTAGGAGCAACACATGAAAGCAGTTTGATCCTGGTTGATTCCCATCTATCCGGACCACAAGGCCTGGCTGATACCACAAGAGATAGAAGTTACCAGCTGAGGAATGGCAACAAAATCCCCAAGAATCAGCTAAATCAAGAAAGTGTGTTCATACAGAGGCCTTGCCCAGGTCTTAGAACAGTGACCTTTTTGCTTTGCTGTAACTTGAACATGAGGGAGATACTGACACAACTATCCCAAAGGAATAGGTGCAGTGCCCTTCATTTTGGTAAGTTTTACAAAGTAGACTTGCCTTTGTCTAGTCCTGTACTGCTGGTTTCATTTAATAAAATGAGGACTTCTGGGTGTTTGGGAACAAAACCATTAATGAAAACACCTGAAATAAAATTAAAAGTGCTCGAAGAAAACAGCTGCCGAGTTATTCTATGTAAGGCAACTAAAAGAAGTTTCTATCCTGAGTCTGCTAATGCCAGAGGATCAGGATTTTCATGAAAAAAAAGCCTCTTAGAAAGCACCCAATTTCTATCTTTTCCATTTTGAGAAAATATCACAGGTGTGCTGCTTTTTGTATCCCTGATGAGGCAATTTACATTTGTTTTGCCTTGCTTGGGAGGGCAGCACTGTATTTAACAGCCTGGCTTTTGTCTTCTGGCTCAATTGCAGCTTTCCAGGGAAACTTAAAAAAATGGATTATGAAATATACCTAACCATATTCTTTTCATTGCAGCTGCATTTCTGCATGTTCCAACCATGGCACAAATCATTTGAGGAATTTCTTTTGATTATAACCTCAAGCTTCCTGGATCTTCTTCGAGTGATGGTTGCTTCTGAGGGTGAGGAGTATTAAAAATATAAATTCTCGGGGGCGCCTGGGTGGCTCAGTTGGTTAAGCGACTGCCTTTGGCTCAGGTCATGATCCTGGAGACCCTGGATAGAGTCCCACATCGGGTGCCCTGCTCGGCGGGAAGCCTGCTTCTCCCTCTCTCAGTCCTTCTGCTTGTGTTCCCTCTCTCTCTGTGTTTCTCTCTGTCAAATAAATAAATAAAATCTTTAAAAAATATATAAATTCTCTATCTATGAAAGAATTAATAGCTTCATATTCCAGGCTATTTAAAATTTATCCCGTGTATTGCTACAGGTAAGAAATTCTTTTTTTTTTTTTTTTTTTTAGATTTCATTTATTTATTTGCCAGAGAGAGAGATTACAAGTAGTCAAAGAAGCAGGCAGAGAGAGGAGGAGGAAGCAGGCTCCCCATGGAGCAGAGAGCCCGATGCGGCCCTCGATCCCAGGACCCTGAGAACATGACCTGAGCTGAAGGCAGAGGCTTTAACCCACTGAGCCACCCAGGTGCCCTACAGGTAAGAAATTCTTATAAAGTTTTCTTATAAAAGCTTCAGTTGTACTTGAATTTTCAAATACAAGTGGTCTATTTGGGGATCTAAATAAAAACTACGGTTCCCATTTAAAATTACAGTTGCAAACAAATAAAATTTTAAAATGAATTATCTTCTTCCTTATCCCTAACTATCACGTATCTGATAATGTGTTATTTTACTTTAAAATGCAGCTGATCCACATTATTCACAGATTCATATTTATGAGTTCATCTACTCACTAAAATGTATTTTTAATATCCTCATGATGCATTTTCTGGTGTTGGCAGACATGCATGCATGCTCAGAGCAGCAAAAAATATGAATGGTGGGGCGCCTTGCTGGCATGTGTCTCTTGATATTGGGGTCCTGAGTTTAAGCCCCAAACTGGGAGTGGATTCTGCTTGAAGAAACAACAAAAAAAACCCCACACTATCCAATACTACCACTCAGCTGAGATCAAATGAGGTGACTCTCTGCCTTTTTGTTTCAGGTCTCATACTGTAAATAAGTATCTTTCTCACTGTGTATTTAGTGCTATGTTTTTCTCATATTTATACTTTTTATTGATGATTTCTCTGTTTAAAATGGCCCCCAAACACTAAGTGTAAGAAAGGTATGGTGGTCTCACAGAGAGAATATATATGTGAAATAAGCTTTGTTCAAGCATGAGTTACAGTGCTATTGGCCAGGAATTCAGTGTTAATGAAGCAGCAATATATACTAAATGTCTTTAAACAGAAACACACACACAGGACAAGATTTGGCTTGCTTGGTTGATAAAAATGTTATGAACACAGGCTTGTAGGAACCTAACTCTGTTTCCCCTAGGAATAACAGTATCGATGCTGGATGGGCAAGGCCCCAAGTGGGCCTCAGGCCACTCTCCAAGAGAAAAGGAATTCAAGAGCAAGCCATTTGGAGAAAGGGATAAGGATTTATTAAGTATGGAAATAAGAAAGGAGCTGCTTCACAAAGTAGTGGTCTGTCCTCCCAGGTGAAAAAGAGGACCCCTCCTTTGCCTCTAATGAAGGGTTTTATAAAGTTGTTTTTTAAATTAGCATAAATAAACAAATAAATAAATAAATAAAATTAGCATAAATAAATAAATAAATAAGATTAGCTAGCTGGATAGGGAGGGAATTATTCTTTAACTTTGGGTTTATCACTTACATTGGGTCATTAGTTTTTTCATTATCTTGGTGTTGTGGAATCACCCACAGGGAGCAATTTTAAGAATGCCCAGCTTTTATTACTTTTATTGTCAGAGGGAATGGGGTTTTGTGGTCTTCCATGAGTTGGATCTTGTGACTCTTTTTATGACCTGCTGACTTTTCAGCCTAAAAACCAAAATGGCTTTACTTTGGTTAACTTAGCCAAGCCTCCTTTGCCTCCTGCTTTAGTAGAGTAGTCATGAATTCAGTGTTCCCCGTTACTTTACAAAACAAAACTACTATGAGTAATGAAAATTTACTATTCTTCAATCTATGTCTCAGGTATGATATTCATATGATAGATTAAATCAGGGGTCCTCAAATTATGACACTGGGGCTAACTGCCATTTCTTGTGTAGCTTGAAAGCTAAGAATAGTTTTTACATTTTTAAATATGTGAAAAAATCAGAAGAATAATATTTTGTGATAGACAAAAGTTACGTAAAATTTGTATTTCAATGTCTATAAATAAAGTTTTATTGGAACACAGCTGTGCTTATTTGTTAACATAGTTCTGCAGCTTTCACCCTTCAGCTGCAGAGCTGACTGGTTGTCACTCTGCTTAGCACACTCCGATTTCAGTGATGCAGCTTTTACTCCACATTTGTTGGAGTGCCATGCATACCACCCTGCCATGACCTTTTTTTTTTTTTTTTAACCAATTCATATTCAGTCAGAATAAGAAAAGTGGACTTCAGATGTTGTGCATTTAGGCTCTAGTACAGTGTGAATTATGTTACTGTAGATGGCAAACATTGTGTTTATTATGCGGTGACACTATCACTGTGCCAAAAGTATACAGTATATGTTGACATTACCAGGCATCATGGTATTCCCAACTTACAGGAAAGAATGGTCAGAAAAATAGAAAATTTAAAATAGGACAGTTCATCGTAGCAGAATGGGTTTAAGAGAAAAATTCCAACTAACGGAAAATTCTATATACTGCTCTCAGAACACTTCTAGTCACCAAATATGTGTATTTTTTCCCGACAACAAGCATTTCTCCAGTTCTCTGCGGACAACCAATTGGATGTCCTACAGTTCAATTCAGCTCTACCACTACCTGGAGTTAATGTCAGATCTCACAGGTTAAGGGGTAAGTCCCACAACACTACCGCCCCTCCTCAGACACCAGTCTCAAGTAGCGGATCTTCAGGTTACCCACAAATTCTGTCTGACTTGGTTGCAAATTGAGGGTTCCCACAACCCCTGCCTGGGCTTCGATAATATGCTCAGCAAAATGGCTCACAAAACTCAGAAAAGCACTTAGTATTTTCCATTTGTAATAAAGGATACAACTCAGGAAAAGATGGATATGATAGTGTATGGGGCAGGATGCATAGAGCTTCCATGCTCAGTATGGAGGCATCATTATATAGATACCATTGATTAAATCATTGACCATTTATTGGTGATTGAATCTCCTGCCCTGCCCTCAAGGGGTGGGGCTGAAAGTTCCAAGTTTTTGCTCACCCAATTGGTTCCCATGGCAACCAGCCCCCATTCCGTGGTTATTAAGGAGGGGCTTTTTTTTTTAAGATTTTATTTATTTGTTTGTTTGCTTGTTTATTTATTTATTTGACAAAGCATGAGTACCAGCAGGCAGAGCAACAGGCAGAGGAAGAAGCAGGCTCCCCACTGAGCAGAGAGCCTGGTTGGGGGATGGAGAAGGAGGGGCTCAATTCCAGAACGCTGGATCATGACCTGAGCCAAGGCAGATGCTTAACCTATTGAGCCACCCATGTGCCCCAAGAAGGGGCTTTCAAAAACTGCCTCATAATATAGATTTAGTGTGGTCAAAGAGGCCTTTTATTATGAATAACAAAACTCAGCTCCTTTAAGAGCTTTTCAGGAGCACAGAAGGCCAAATACAACAAGAGATGCTTCTCTCACTTATAAGAAATTACAACAATTTTAGAAGCTGTGTGCCAGGAACCATGGATGAAGACAAAATATGTATTTCTTATTTTATCACAATATCACAGGGTTTTAATTGATGAAATTGGCATTTTGCTTCGACAGTAGATTATTTAAAATGAATTCTTGTTGGTCAGATTAGTTGTATGAACGCATTTGGATTGGTTGTCCGAGAGAGAGAACTGGAGAATTGCTTGTTGTGGGGAAAAAATGCACATATTTGGTGGCTGGAAGTGTTCTGAGGGTAGTATATAGAAGCAGAATTTCCCCCTATAAAACCTTTGCTAGAAGTTTGGCTTCCTTGCATTTAGGGAGTGAAGTGGTCCATCAACAAAACTGTATATGCAGAGTTTACTCTCTGATCTTATGAAAAAGGTCCATGGATACAAATTCTATGGGTTTGGTATTTAAAATCAGCTCAGATTGCCACTGTGGTGGGTAATATGTTTGAATGAATGTAGTGGCCCCAGGAGTCACATTTTAGGCAAAATGGTCACTTGTCTTTGGCCTGAAGAGGCATTCCTACATGAGCTCACAGTGTTCATTTGCTCCCCCACTTATGCACAGAATACTTGCCTTCAGACTTCCTCTCCCAGCAGGACCAGGATAGAGTGACTCCACTCTTCCTCCACTGCCCATGGCAGCCAGCAGCTGTCAGGAGAGGGAAGGCAAGGTGGCTACCCAGTGAAATGGTAACCTCAAGTCAAAAATAGAGAAATTAGAAATCTAAATTCTTGAAGAAAAAAAAAAACCCACCTGTAACTCCCAAATGCAATATCTCTAGTTCTCTAAAGTGAATTGGACAGGGCCAGTGTTTGAACAGAGGTCTTCTAAGGGACTGTGTTTGTCTTTGAGGTCACACTGTCCCACATCCTTCACAGGGAAACAGTATAATTGACAACCACTGTGGGAAAGTTTCAGATTTGCCTCTTGGAGATGGTCTGCTGCTTAAAGTCTCCTCTTGATCTTCCCAAGACTTACCAAATATAAATATATTGTTTAATATACCATTGCGTCCATGGAATTTATATTCCCAAATACTCTCTCTAGCTCAGCTGCTAAAAGAGATGCAACTTTGAGATTTGGTGATTTTGTTCCACCTAAAGTAGGGTTAACACTTTTTTCTGAGCTCGACCTTTATTTAATTTTATTTTCTTTCTGTAAGACTTCTATTGATTGGTCTATAGAGTCATTCTTTTATTTGCAGGTATATTCAGATGTTAAATGCATACTGCCTTCCACCTAAGGCAGGCTTCTTCACACAGATCTAAAATGGTGTCCATTCAATTGGTCCGAAGGGTCAGACCTTAGGCCTGCCACCATCACTCAGTCCTTTGTGTACTGCTAGAAGAAAGTGTTCTTTCTTGCTTTCTTTCAGAAAGAAATAATAGACCTGGGGAGATATTAAATCAAAATGTTCTTTTTTTTTTTTTTTTTTTAAGATTTTATTTATTTGACAGAGAGAAACAGCAAGAGAGGGAACACAAGCAGGGGGAGTGAGAGAGGGAGAAGCAGGCTTCCCGCCGAGCAGGGAGTCCAATGCAGGGCTCAATCCTGGGTCTCCAGGATCATGACCTGAGCCAAAGGCAGTTACTTAACTAACCGAGCCACCCAGGCTCCCCAAATCAAAACGTTCTTATCTTTTTTGGTATACTGAAGAGAAATGGTTTTACCCCTCTCCCTCTTACTATAGACAGTAACTACCCAGAGCACAATTAGCATAAATCTTGATTCAAAAATGCTGGGCCTAAGAACATTCTAACTTGGGGGGAGGAGGCAGGACATAAACTTTTTATTGAGGTTTACAGGGAAGGGTGCTTGATAATTTGGTAGTTCTGAGAACTAGGCAAAGATGTTCTCCTAAGAGGGAGAAATAGTCTGGAGAATAGTAGCCATGGTTTGGGCAATTTGGATTTTATCAAGAGGAGTGGAGAATAGTGAGGGGCTAAGTCATTGTGTAGGAGGGAGTAGAGAAGAATAGTTGCAGGGACTCAGTGGAAACTTCTGAGTTCTTCATGGTCTCATACTACTTTTAACATAAAGGAAAGCAAGAATGTTTTGCAGATAAAAACAAGGCTATTTCATAATATTTTTACAAGCATTATATATTCACTTTCCTTGTAGCATATGTCCCTCTGGTCAGGGACATACATATCCTTGCAGTATATTGTTGAAGAACAAAAAATAGTATTCACAATCTACCAATTCATTTAATTTCCATGCGAAGGAAGAATTGTTAGATGGTAATACCTGAGGGCCCCAGTGTTTCCCATGACAATAGGATGAGTGCAGATTTAGAAATGCCACTACCACCAGTCACCACAAATCCCACTATTAACATCCCCACCACTACCACTCACTGAGCAGTTGGCTCAGCAATTAGGGCATTTTAAATTCCCAACATGGAATGCTAATCTATTTTAGCCAATTCATCCCATGCCATATTCTACATGTATCTTAATTTTGCAGGACTCCAAAATCCAGATAGTCTGACATTAATACATCATTAACGTTTTTTTAAGTCAGTAATTTTCTCTAATGAAGCAATTTTGTTCTAGGTTACTCCCTAAAAAGTGGAGGGGCTTCATATTGCTAACGTTATTTCTCTTTAATACATTTTATATATGATTCAGTGGTGGATAAATGATGATGGATAAATTCTAATTGATCATTTGCTTTACCGTTTGGAGAAGGAATGAATCCATCATGCTTCTTAGCTGCTCTACGGGATGCATATATATATATATACACATGCCTGTGTGTGTGTGTGTGTGTGTGTGTGTGTGTGTGTGTGTGTGTTTATAGTTTCATGATCTAATTAGCATTCTCTTTGACCTCTCTTGCTGAGTGATCAGTTGGTATGAAATATTCTCAAGAAATTCTCAAAAAAAATTTCTCAATATTCTTTAGTCTTGTAAGAAAACCACTAGTCTATCGTGCATCAAGACGATCATGGCATTTAACCTGCATATAACTTTGAAGGCAGAAGCTGCCAATGTTCATAGCCCTCTTCTGCTCATAGTTCTGATACATTTTATTCTAACTCCTTATTCTTACCACAGCCCATAGGTCAGATTTAGCCCATCTGAGAACCATTTTTTGTTCCTGACAACTACCGTTTTTCTCTAGTAGCATACAACATAAGCAACCTTACCTCTTCCCCTGACCATCACAGGCCATCACATTGGTTCTGATGTAATCACTGGATTTCTATCCCCTGGCCAAGTTCTGTGGATGGATCTTGTATTTCCAGAAGTGATCCAGATTTCAAAAACAAATTATTAGTCTGATAATCATAATCTATATACCACTTTCTATATATTGCAAGCATTTAAAAAAATTTTTTAAAGATTTTATTTATTTATTGGACAGAGAGGTCACAAATAGGCAAAGAGGTAGGAAGAGAAATAGAGGGAAGCAGGCTCCCTGCTGAGCAGAGAGCCGGATGTGGGACTTGATCCCAGGACCCTGAGATCATGACCTGAGCCGAAGGCAGAGGCTTAACCTTCTGAGCCATATATTGCAAGAAAGCTCAATATTGGCTTTGCAGAAGGCATGATTCCAGTCTTCTCAATTTATATACTCGCTAGTTCCAGTGACCAGATCACAAAATGGTATACCATATCTCTCTCCATCTGTCTGAAGATTCTAAACCCCAAAACCACTTTATTCTGGAGCCACTTCTTTTGTTACTATTTTGCTAATATTTTGGCTGCCATGGTGGATTGTCTCTTAGCTCAGTTCTTTATGATTTGATTCAGGTACAACTGGACACCTAAATGTCCCTGGAGACATCCCTGTGGGAGGCCTTGAACTATAACTTGGTCTCTCTGCCTCTTATCTTGGAGGTGGAAGACTGTGACAGTAAGGTGAAATTGTTAATAAAAAGGCATTTGTTCCAACATATGATTTTTCCCCACTGGAGAAATGCAGGCATCTGCTATTAATTGATGAGACAAAGTATGCCGTACCTCTTTCTCAGCTGGAAAAACACACACCAGAGTTGCAAAGGAAGATCATTCTGTTCTTAGTTTAGGTTTACACTATATTTTAACCCATGCAATATCCATAGGGGGTGAGAATCTAGGAATGGCCTTCTTTTCTTTTTTTTTTTAATTAAAGATTTTATTTGTTTATTTGATAGAGAGAAACACAGCTAGGGAGAGAACACAAGCAGGGGGAGTGAGAGAAGGAGAAGCAGGCTTCCCGCCAGGCAGGGAGCCTGATGTGGGGCTCGATTCCTGGTCTCCAGGATCATGACCTGAGCCGAAGGCAGTCGCTTAACCAACTGAGCCACGCAGATGCCCCAGTAATGGCTTTCTTTATTTACTGATTTCATTCTCCACTCATGTAAGTGAGCTTTCACTTATAAACTCTAGGGTTGTGGCCATAGGGTCTCTCTTCTGGACTCTCGTTCTTGAGCTATCCTTATAGTTCTTGATCCTCATTAACTACTTCTCTTTCATCCCAATCCCAGCCTACTCTGCTGTGGACGGCTCTGAAATAGGTGTCCTTTTCTGTTCCACAAGATTTCTGTGCTAGACAGAAGATAGGAGGGGTAGGTTAAAGTGCTAGTCTGGCCTGAAAGTAGAATATAAATTTTAAAAAAATCCAACACTTTATATTATAGATGCTTATTTCCTGTCAACACATCCCTTTCCTCTTATATCTTATGTTAAGAGACTGTCCCCTGCCCACCAGACGGCCAGCATTCTATCACCTAGGTGTAGAAACTTTCAGCTTCCAGGGAGTAGGGGTGGGGTGGAAGAAAACTCATCTCAGTATAGTTTTTTTTTTTTTTTAAGGATTTTATTCATTTGAGAAAGAGAGCATGAGCGGGGAGGGGTGGCAATGTAAGGAGGAAAGGGAGAAAGAACATGAAGCAGACTCTGCACTGAGCCCAAAGCCTGTGGGGCTTGATCCCATGACCAGGAGATCATGACCTGAGTCCTGAGCCGAAACCAAGAGTTGAACACTCAACCAAGTGTGCTATCGAGGTTCCCCCTCACTATGTTTTTTTAAAAAAAAGTAGCATATGTTAGTTTCTACAACTTCCTGTTGCCAATTTACAAACTTCATATCTGCCGTATTTCCCCCTCTTTCTCTCCTGGTACTATAAAACATATATATGCCTTTTTTTGTTATCCATTATTATTTATCACTAGTTTTTCCTCCAGCAGGGACCTCACTCCTTTGCTTGACTTTATGGTGCTCCTCCATCACCCAACACCTCTTAATTCTGCACCTCTCAGCATTTCCATATCATTCTTTCTCTCTCTCTCCTTCCATCTCTCTTCTCCCACTCATAGTCCTTTTATTCAAAAGTCATTCATACCAACTGCCCCACTCTCATTCTTTGTCCCCTCCCACTTTTCATCACTTTGACCTTTGGATTTGTGCTCTGATTCACTAATTTGTTCTTCAGTTATGTCTGTTCTTCAGGCACATCTAGTCAGTTCATTTACTGTGTTTTATTTCAGTTACAGTAGTTTAAATTTTAATTATTCCAGTCAATTTTATAGCAGCCTATTTTGCTACATGGATGTGATATCTTTTTTTATTAATCCTTCTGAAGATATTTATACTTTAAAAATCACTCCCAGTTTGTTGCATTTTTCCCCCTCAGGAGTTAGTTGTGCATCATAGGTTGATGCTTATATTTCAGGGTGTGATTTTCTTTAGTATTTACTGATTCTTGGTTGTGTTCTTGTCTTTGACTTAACTTTCTCTGCTAGCTTTTGTTATTGTAGAACCTTCCAGTTATTGTGAGGAAAAAATATGTTTTAAGGTAGAGGGTGTTAACAAGAAGTCTTAGATGGGGAGTGTTCCTTTTGCCTCTTCGGTGTAGCTGGCCGCTCAAGACACAGCTTTGCTTTGTGTGTGTACACGGCAAGAAGGCAGCTGTCTGGGAACCAGGAAGTGGGATCTCACCAGACATGGAATCTCCAGGCGCCTCATCTAATCTTGAATTTCCCAGCCTCCAGAACTGTAAGAAATAAATTTATTATTGTCTACAAACCACCCAGTCCATGTATTCTGTTATAGCAATGGAATGAACTAAGACAGCATCTGAGTTGGTGTAAGTCAACATTAGAAAACTGTCACCACCAGGCTTCTTCAAATATTCAGGAATCGACTTAGAACAGTTTGTCTGAGACAAAGATATCTGAATTTTGAAATGACTGGAATTGTTGCCCAGTTTTTAACCTTCAGTTATGCTCAGATAGTAAAGATGTATCAGAGGCTTACCAGTAAGGATATTCGTTTCTGTGTTGTGAAATTAGAAATAATCTTAAGTTTACAAAAAAGCAGTTTGACTCAGTTTTTTTCTATCTCCATAATGTAATACTGTGCCGGCACTAACAAGGTTGATGAGAAAGATAAGGTCATGGATATATTCATGATATAATTAATGGAGGGAAAACACATCATAGAACAATATGTGCAGAGGTTCTTTAAAGGCAAATTTGCTTATGCAAAGGAAAAACCACAAAACACAAAGCAATATTTTAAAAATGTTAAGATTTGTTTGGATTTATATAGTCTTTTTTTAAAGATTTTATTTATTTATTTGAGAGAGAAAGAGAGTGACAGAGAGCATAAGAGGGGAGAAGGTCAGAAGGAGAAGCAGGCTCCCCCTGGAGCTAGGAGCCCGATGTGGGACTCGATCTTGGGACTCTGGGATCATGACCTGAGCCGAAGACAGTGGCTTAACAAATTGAGCCACCCAGGTGCCCCTTATATAGCCTTTTCTATGAAGTTAAAATTTATTGAGTGAAATGTATTACTTTTGTCAGCATAAAAAGTGTTATACCCATTGTTTCAGAAACACCTCTATTTGGGTAAAGCAAGAACCTATGTAATTGTTCTGGATCATTAAATAAGATCCTAATTCGTTCTTGAACAGTTGTAGTTTTAATGAATTGATCCAATAATTAAAGTGACTAATTAAAGATTGAACTAAAAATGATACTACTTAGAGACTAATGATCAATTTACTGTGATAACAAAAAACAGTATCTAGTGTTGAGACTTATTCTTTAAATTTTGGTTGGTATATATATATATATGTATATATATATATATATATATAAAACAAGCACAAGATAGCGAGTACAGTAGTGGGTAGGTGGGCTGCAGACAATTCTGAGAAAAATGTTGCAGAAGTTATTCTTCAGTGCTAGAGGAATCTTTCTCACCCTGCGGGTGTCTTAGGCAGATAGCCCAATACTGCCTACTAGTGGTTTGTAGGAACAAAGCATCAATGCCAAAAAAGGGCAGGTGTTTTGTATAAGCTTTTTTATACCTAGGACTTTTAAATGATAATGAACAATTTTTTATGCTTATAGAATTTTACAAGTCATAATAAACATACTTTTCATTTTGTATATGAGAAAAACTGAGAAGGTAAATGAATATCCTTGGATCCAACGCTACATTGTGATAAAGATGGGACTAGAACCTGGGACTCCATTGTCCCTTGCCAATATAACTTTTGCCATCTGAGCTGATTCAGCTTTAAATTAATTTGCTGGTATCCTAGAATTCACAGTATTTGTCAAGCATATTTCTGATTATGCATAGAAAGCTCATAGCTCCTCTTTAGTTTCAACTCTCCCTTAACTTTGCTTGGTGATCTGTGATACTTTGGTTATAAATAGGCCTTTGATTTTGGGACACCTATGTATTTATTCCCATTAATGCTACATCTATAAGATGTGCAGATGGTTAATCTAAAACATCACCCAGATATTTGGTTATTGTTGATGAGATAAAGCCAACACATGAAGGCCGGACTTTATGGAAATGCACTCCTCGTCCCTGCTAGCAGTGGTAATTGGCAGGATCTAGTGTCATTTATTGCAGAGATATTTTTACTGTTAAAAAGGCATGTTGTTTGTTGAGTTAAGGCTTGTGGTTTCAGTCTCTTGATCTCCTTGACACCCAGAGGTAGAATTGTGGCCTTTATGTCATGCATTTTCTTGTGGCATAGGCAGTAAGTGAATCCACAGAGGTATTAATAAATGGGATGGTGATACACTAAATCTAATGATTTGAGAGGATGCGTATATTTGCATATACTCTCCTCTTCATTTGGTAGTACTCCCTCCCCCTGATTGCACTTAGATATGAGAGCACTTTATTAATTTTCAAGTCTATGACTGGAAGGAAACTTACCTGTTTTTTAATTGATTATTATCAGAGTTCACTGAAATGAGAGACTTATGATTAATGCCTCTAGGTGGTGCCTGTGACCTGTATTTGGATTCAGTAGCTTTGCCAGGCAGAGGAAGAACACTATAGAGGAAAGAGAGAGAGAGATGGAGAGAATGAGTGTGTGTGTGTGTGTGTGTGTGTGTGTGTGTGTGTGTGTGTGTTTCAGTTTCCAAACTCTGTAGGAATTTTTTTTTTAAAGATTTTATTTATTTGACAGAGAGAAACACAATCAGACAAGGAACACAAGCAGGAGGAGTGAGAGGGAGAAGCAGGCTTCCCGCTGAGCAGGCAGCCCGATGCGGGGCTCAATCCCGGGATTCTGGGATCATGACCTGAGCTGAAGGCAGTGGTTAAGGCAGGCTTAACCATTGAGCCACCCAGGTGCCCCCAAACTCCGTAGGGAGGAAGTGTTAAAGACCAATGAGTGAGCTCAGGAACCCTATGTGGTTATTCAGTTTTAATTTTTCCAATATCCTTTGTTTTTTCCCTCCTTGGAAAGAGAGTTCACAAAGTTGACATAAATAAGGGGATGAAACCCAAGGAGGAGACTTGGAATTTTTAAGATTTATGACTAGAAATTTATGTTTTTAGGGGTGATCAAATGACTCTTTCATGTATATATTACATATAAGATTTATCTAATGAGCACACACAGAAGGCATTCTGTCAGCATTTTGCTGTCTTTATTCATAATGACTATGCATAGCAAGTCTTTTCCTCTCCCTTTGTGCTTTAGCTCTCTTCACTGCAGCTTGGGGAGGTGGATTTGATCACTCAGTTGTTGACATCGTGTATGATCAGAGGCTCCATTAGTGTTTACAGTGAAACTAAAATGAATGTCCATGTGTGAGTCTAGAAAGAAGAGCTGGAAGGACTTTTAGAGATCAGCAAGGAAAGGAGTTTTCAGATCTTTGATTTTTGTGATCAATAACCTTTCAAGTACAGATTGCCTAATCACATCTTGGGTTTAGAATAATTAAATAAGACAAACAGAGTCAGGAAAGTCTGTAATTAACAGAATCTGGATTGAATTAACAAAGCCTGGTCAACTATCTTCAGATTTCACTATCCTTCTACTATACCCATTCTTTCAATGGATTTTCAGTTATTTCATAGACCAAAAATTTGGGGGGTCAGTTTAAGATTGGAAATGTTTTACTTACGAAGTATATTAAAGCTACCCCTAATATCATCTCACCACTGCTTCATAAAAGAAAGGATTATTTTTTAAAAAAAGACCTATTTATTTATTTTAGGGAGCAAGAGAGTGAGAGAGAATATGAGCTGGTTGAAGGAGAAGAGGGAGAGGGAGAGAGAGAATCCCAAGTAGACTCTGGGCTGGGTGTGGAGCCCAACATAGGCTGAAATGGGGCTTGACTTGGAGCCCAATCTCAGGACCCTGAGATCATGACCCTGAGATCATAACCTGAGCAGAAATCAAGAGTCAGACACTCAACTTACTGAGCAACCCAGGTGTCCCAAACGAAGGGATATTTTAACACCATGTGGGTCAGAAGGATTTAATCTCAGATTTAGTGGCAGTCTTTTAATTTAATAATTTAACTTTGTGTAAAACTCTACATTGTTCATTTCACCAAAGATAAATGAGCTCCTCTTAGTTTGTTGGTAATCCATGAGCAGCAGTGGAGAAGTACTGATATAAGACAATATTTTCATTTTTTGGATGGAGAAATTGAGGTCCAAATAAATTAAGTAATTGGTTTAAGGTCATATGTCTTGCATGTAGCAGAGAACTGAGTTTTTTTTATTAATTCAGTAGATAGAAACTTGGATAGCTCCCTCCCCATTTTTCTCTTTTTCAGCGGTTGCTGAGTGAAGGACACATACAAATGCTAAGAAGAGGTTGTATATGTCAGGCAGAAAATAGATCCCATAATGAAATTTTCAATTCTTTGACACAATGGCATTTTATTTTCTGTGAAATCTAACTTCTTTCCTCTTTTCCCTTTGTCCTGTTTCCTTCTTTTCCATATTTTCCTTCCCCAGCTTTATCGAGGTATAATTGAAAAACAAAAGTGGGTATATTCAAAGTGGACAATATGATGGTTTGATCTGAGTACACAATCTGAAAGATTATCACAAGCAAGATAACGAACATGTCCATCACCTCATATAGATACCATTTTGTGTGTGTGTGTGGTCCATATTGTTCCTGAGTCTTATTTAGAAATACATCAGTGTGAATTCAAGGGAAAGGAATAATGTTTACTGATTACTTGCTCTGTGACAAGGATTTTGCTAGGTGTTTTGCATAACTATTTAATTTTTGCCTGTCTCACAGCAACAACTGAGATCCTGGTGAACAGCATTAAATGCCAAAATTTTCCACACCATTTAGTTTCCTTATGTTTGGTCTTTTATCTAGAAAAACAGAACATACAGAACAGTATCTTCTTATTATCCAGAATTAATGATATTATTGTCTATGTATCTATAAATTCTCCCTCGTTCTTCATTTTACTATAGCTCTGGTCAAAAGAGGGACTTTTTAGAATTATGCAACGGTGCTGGTGAGGGGGAAATAAATTGAGATGAGCTACATTTGTATGCAAATTAATGAAGGGGAAGAAGAATCAAGTCAATGAATGCCATTTCATCTTTTGAAATAATTTCCCATATAGAAAAATGGGTGAACATTCTCAAGTAACCAGTCTTCATATGACCACCAGGGGGTGCTCAATACTGTCAGATTTTGGTAGTTCTGTCTCCAGTAAAATCACAGCACTACAAGTTTTCTGTAATTACATCTTTTCTCTCTGTCCCTCCTTTCTTCTTCAGAATGTCCTTCCTTTCTGGGCACATATTTTATCTTTAATATGTTGACTTTTGAAGCTTCAATAATATTCCATGAAAAATAAATAGTCCTTTTATAGGATTAGGCTATATATTGCATATGAAGTATTAGTTATGTTAACCATTGCTTCTTTTTTTGAAATTCCACATATCTTTATTTTTAAATTTTTATTTATTTTTTATTTTTAAATTTTTTATTATTTTTATATATTTTTATTTTTTTATTAACATATAATGTATTATTTGTTTCAGGGGTACAGGTCTGTGAGTCATCAGTATTACATGATTCACAGCGCTCACCATAGCACATACCCTCCCCAGTGTCCATCACCCAGCCATCCCATCCCTTCCACCACCACCCAGTAACCCTCAGTTTGTTTCCTGAGATTAAGAGTCTTTTATGGTTTGTTTTCCTCCCCAGTCCCATCTTGTTTCATTTTTCCCTCCCTTCCCCCAACACTCCCACCCTGTTTTCAAATTCCTCATATCAGAGAGATCATATGATATTTGTCTTTCTCTGACTGACTTATTTCGTTTAGCCTAATACCCTCTAGTTCCATGCCCATCATTGCTAATGGCAAAATTTCGGTGTTTTGATTATATATATACATATACATATACCACATCTTCTTTATCCATTCATCTGTTGATGGACATCTAGGTTCTTTCCATAGATTGGCTATTGTGGACATTGTTGCTATGAACATCCGGGCGCATGTGCCCCTTCGGATCACCACATCTGTATCTTTAGGGTAAATACCCAGTAATGTGATTGCAGGCTGGTAGGGTAGCTCTATTTTCAACTTTTTGAGGAACCTCCGTACTGTTTTCCAGAGTGGCTGCACCACCTTGCATTCCCACCAACAGTGTAGGAGGGCTCTCCTTTCTCTGCATCCTTGCCAACACCTTTCACCATTGCTTCTTAAGATGAGCTTTTTAGAGCCTTCCATGAAATGATTTAGGATAAACATGCCACAGGAATGCCCTCTGCCTCTTACCTCTAATTTTCTCATTTTCTTTTGTTCCAGCTCATCTTTTAAAGTCAAATTTAAATTCCTTTCTCCTTAATAAAATATTTTCTGGCAGTTTGATACTAGAGAACTTTCTTCTAACCTCTTAGAGCATTTAGGGATCAGTTCCTAATTCCCTACTTAGTCCTTTATAGTCTAACACCATTGGTGTCTCCATTGCTTTCCTTCCTCTGTAGGGCTAAGAAACTAAAGGAGAAGCAATTGACTACTTTCTTCCCAGGCCACAGTGGAATAGAAGTGAAACTAGGGTCTCAATGACAAAGGTAAAATATACACCAGGCTCCAACCTCACCCACTGTGTGAGAACTCTAGCTCTCCTGGATTCTTCCAAACCAGTTCTGGCTTGGCCTGGGTTTCCTTCCACAGGTGCATCTGTCAGCCAGTTGCTGGCAGGAGAGTTGGTGCCCACTGCCCCCCCCCCCCCCCCCCGTAGTGACACCATTGCTACCGCCTCTAGAAGCATCTAGAGTCTCTGCTGTGCTGTTGCCGTCCTGCCCACCAAACTGGCCTCCTCCCTGGCTCCTTCTGCAGGGAAATCTCTCAGTGTTTGTTGCCCTTTGTTCAGCCTTTTTTAAATGAAAGCCAAGTTTCTTTTTTTTTTTTTTCCCAATTTACAAAATCCAAGATCTTTGTAAAGTCTTAAATATAGAAATGTTTTTCTCTATGTTGGGGTATAAGTGTACATGTATGTGTATATATTTTTCTTTTTTTACATTAGATTTTGTTTTTACAAAACAGGTATATTACTGTATCATTTAAAGAACTTATTTCATAAAAATCTGTGTCCATAAAATAAAACAACCTATGAAACATCCAAATAACAATGGCTTGGGCACCAGACAGAGGAGCACAAAGTTCATGCTTTTCTCCAGGTGTTTTTTTCTCCAAGTGTTCTGAAACTCACCCAGTTCACTTACACCCTTACCTCCATTCTGTCTCTCAGTTGCTCACCTGCAGCTCTCATCTGAGATCGAATACAGCCCTGAGGGCCATAGGCTGCATTCTCCTAAACCCGGAAGAATTCTGCCAGGAACTCAGCTGTCCTGAGGCATTTCCTCCCTGTCCTGCTGTTCCTCACACCATACTTGCTCCTGATGGTAATACCTATGGATCCATACTTTGAGGTGGATTTTCTTTGAGAAAGAGGATACTTCTCAACATCATGCTTGAGGTGCCTACAACAAAAATGCCTGCCTTAAGGTGGACAATTTTCAATTCACTTATTGATTCACTAACTCATTTTTTTCTTTCATTCAAGAAAAATGGTTGTTGAATATTAACTCCACATCAGGGACAATGCTAAGAGCTGGATAGACGGTTCCCACCTGGTGTCCTTGAGGGGCCTGAGTGGGGTGGGAAGTGGTGGTGAGAGTCTGTGTTGGAATGGGTTCTAGCATTACATGCACATTGGTCTTGAAACCCATGTTCCCTTCAAGGATTTTGGCCCTAGGTCTCAGTTCTGGTGATCTGTGGCCTAACCTTTCTTACGTGGGTTTCCTTGTGGCAGCAACTTTACCTTGTTGACATCTGGCTTTGGTTTGAATACAACCATCCTCTCCTATCCTAGTTCCTCAGACATGTTTTTATATCTTTGACTCTCAAGAATGTGGCTTTGGGATTTATTTCATTTTTTACTGGGAGGCACCTTTTACTTCATATACATTTATAAAAGCAGATAGTTCTACTCAACTCCACCAAACAGACCAGAACTCTAAATTCAGTTGCCATGTTGAGAGAGAAACATAATTCCTTAATCTACAGAGTCTAAGCCCTGATTCAGCTGTAATATCCTCTAATAACTATATATATATAAAATTTTGAATTATTTTCTCCTCCTCCTCTTCTTCCTAACTTAACTTTATATATAATAAATGCTAGCAGATATTATTAAATATTCCTTGAGGACAGATTTCAAAACCTATATAATCACCCACTGTGTGAATGTCCCATCAATGATTTTATCATATTATTGGGGAGCTTGTGTTTTGTTTGTAAATTTTTGCCTTTATATAAAATCTTGTGATGAGAAACGTCAGATATAAATCACAGTGCATTCTTATTTCTTTAGGAATGGCTTCTATGAGTAGAATTACTGACTCTTATTAAACAGGAAGATTTTTTTCCATTAGTTTTCACCAATTTTCCTTTCTTGGAAATGTATAAGAACTATCCTACTGTACCTTTATTAACAATGATGTTTAGCATTTGTTATTTTGGCATTTTGATAGAAGCATTGTTTTAATTTATTTTTTGGTTACCACCAAGAACATACATTTTAGTATGCTTGTTGGCCTTTATATTTATTTTTTTCTTTTTTTTAAAATATTTTATTTATTTGACAGAGAGAAACACAGCCAGAGAGGGAACACAAGCAGGGGGAGTGAGAGAGGGAGAAGCCGGCTTCCCTCCAAGCAGGGAGTCCAATGTGGGACTCCATCCCAGGTCTCCGGGATCATGACCTGAGTCGAAGGCAGTCGGTTAACCAACTGAGCCAGCCAGGCACCCTGGCCTTTATATTTCTATTAGTTTTAATGCTTTCCATGATGATTTATTAACTTGCTTTATATGGTAAGCATAATGGCCTTTGTCATAATTGTGTGAAGAGTTCTTTCTCCATTATGTTGTCTTTTCATATAGACTATAGCATTTTTGATAGATATAAACTTAAAATTTCTATATGTCCATTTTTTTCATACTTTTGGTGATATCCCAGCAAGTATCATTCACATCCAAATATCAGCAAAATATTCACATATATTTTTCCATTTGTTTTATTTTAAAGCCATTTTTAAAACATGAGGTTTATTAGATTTTATAGAATAGCTTCTTTTTTTCCCTCAAAGGTTGATCTTGTATACCTTACATTCTTTGTTGAATAATTAATTTTCCTCTTGTTTTATGATGCCACCTTTGTGATATATTCTTTTATTATGGTTATTTTGGGTTTGTCAATTTTGTTTGATTGTTGGTTTGTTTCTTTACCCATACCAACAATGACTTAATTACTGTGATTTTAAAATAAATGTTAATATTTGATAAAGGAAGACTCATCTATTACTGCATTAAAAAATTATTCTGCATTCTTGTCTATTTATAGTTCTAGGCTAAACTTAGAAGGATTTTATAACGTTATCCATTAGGATTTTTCATTACTCCATTTGATAACTTTCTATGGAGTCTTTTACTGTGCTAGGTGCTGGGGATGGTAATGCAATGTTGTACAAGATAGCCTATCACTGCCGTCATGGGGTTCCCAAACCATAGAGGAGACAGAGGATAGACAAAAACAGGGGTAGCTATACAGTGCAAAGTCAGGTGGTGATGGGTGTGACAAACCAAAAAGCAGGGCAAAGCAGAGAATGATGGAGATGGTATTAGGTAATGTTGTTCGAGAGCATTTCTACAAGGAGGTGGCATTTGCATAAAGTGAGAGAGAGTGCATGGAAAAGAGTAGCCATAGGCAGAGGGGTCACAGGTGCCTGGTGGTCAGAGGAGCAGGAGGAAGGTTTATGTGATCCGAGGGAATGAGGAGTGGGCTAATGCAATCAGAGATGTAGCCAAGGGCCAGATCATGTGCAGCCCTGGAAAACACCTTGAATTTTAGCCAGATGTTTTGATTAAGATTATGAAACATTTGTAAATTAATTTGGGAACGAATGGATGTATTTTCAGAATACCATTTTTCCATTAAAGAGAAACCATAAGGTAATTTTAACTTTAGGAAAAACTGAGGGTGGCTGAAGGGGCAGTGGGTGGAGGGATGGGGGAACTGGGTGCTGGGCATTAAGGAGGGCACGTGCTGTAATGAGCACTGGGTGTTATATGCAACTAATGAATCACTAAACTCTACCTCTGAAACTAATAATACTCTGTATGTTAATTCATTGGTTTTAAATTAAAAAAAAAAGAAAATGTGTCTCTCACCATGTTTTCTTTTCTTTTTATTCCCTCCACTTACTTCTTTTTCACACTTTATAGTAAAAATATGTCATGTTTTGAGGTGCCTGGTGGCTTGGTGGGTTAAGCTTTGGAATCTTGGTTTTGGCTCAGGTCATGATCTCAGGGCTCTGGTATTGAGCCCCCACTCAGGCTCTGCACTCAGCAGGGAGTCTGTTTGAATTTTTCTTCCTCTTCCTCTGCCCCTTCCCCACTCTCTCTCATGCTCTAAAAATAAACACATAAATCGTTAAAAAAATATGTGTTTTTATGTAGTTCCTCATATATTTTTAGGTTATTTCTAGATATTTTTTTTTTAAGATTTTTATTGATTTGACAGAGAGAAACACAGCCAGAGAGGGAACACAAGCAGGGGGAGTGAGAGAGGGAGAAGCAGGCTTCCCGCCGAGCAGGGAGCCCAATGTGGGACTCGATCCCCGGTCTCCGGGATCATGACCTGAGCCGCAGGCAGTCGCTCAACCAACTGAGCCACCCAGGCGCCCCAATTTCTAGATATTTTTTATGTGTTTAATAATACTGTGAGTGGAATATATATTCTATTGCATTTTTCTAACATACTTTCTGGCTTACAAAAATGTGCATATATATTGTATATCTTACACTTGAAGGCTAAATTTGAGATTTTCAATTCTCTACCACCTTTGTGTGAACATTTTTATTTATTTTTATTTTTTAAGATTTTATTTATTTGAGAGAGAGTATGCATGCTTGCCCATGAGCAGGAGGAGGAGCAGAACAAGAGGGAAAGGGAGGGAAAAGACTTTCAAGCTGACTTCCTGCTGAACTCAGAGCAGTCAAGGGCTTGATCTCATGACCTTGAGATCATGACCTGAGCTGAAACCAGTAGTCAGACATTTAACTGACTGAGCCACCCAGGAACCCTATTTAAACAATTTTGATTTCATCTTCTAGTATAATGATAATTTGTTCTTTCCATTTGCATAGCTCTACTAGATCAAACTTGATATTGGATCAATATCTTTGCTTATTTATTATTTATAGAAAAGACTCTAGACATATGTTTAATATAAGATTATTATTTAAAATATTTGCACATCAAATAATTTCTTTCTAGTTCTTAGGGATTTTTAAAAAAGATTTTTAATTTATTTTTGCAAGAGTGAGAGAGAGAGAGAGCAAGCATGAGTGGGGGTAGGGGGTAGGGGGTAGGGGCAGAGGGAGGGGAAGAAGCAGACTCCTGGCTGAGCAGGGAGCCTAATGTGGGTCTCAATCCCAGAACCCTAGGATCATGACCTAAGCTGAAGTCAAAAGCTTTAGCAACGGAGCTACCCAGGAGCCCTAATTCTAGTTTTTAAGTTACTTTTTCCTCCCTTAAGAATGGGTTACTGACATTCAGATTCTTTGTTAGTATCTTTTGATGATTGTATGGTTTTTGTTCTTTGACTTGTAGGTTTAAGGAAAGATTTATAGATTTTTTAATATTAAACAATTATTGGACTCTTTAAATCAATATTATTTTATTATGTTAGACGTTTGCTTCAGTCTGCTGATCAATTTACTTTGTTCTTATTTTGCCCTTGTCTAATCCATATAAATAAGGCTGATTTATAACTTATATTTTGGACTCTCTTTGGCACCTTTGCTCTTTTGGTCATACTAGCTTAATAAAATGTACTGAATTACTTACCAGTAAAAAATACATGGTCCTAAAATCTTTTACTGGAAATAATTAGATGATATCTTTTAATTTCTTCAAAGCTTATTGATCTTTTCTTGTTTGATATTTGATTGCATATATTTTTCCTCTCACACTTTTATTTCATTGAGATTTTGAGATTTATCAGTGCAGATTTATACATAGTACTTATCTAATTTCAGAAAAATTCCTTTTCATTATAAGGCCCTTCCTGTCCCTATGATTTAAGCATGCGATAACAGAGATAGAGGATTGGGGCAATCTGAGACTGACATTGGGCTCTACTTATTTGTCCTTACCTCATTATCTGAAATGAATATATTCAGATGGAAGCAAAGGAAGGGTAAAATAGATGTTTAAGTATTCAACATGGATTTCAAAAAGATTCATATTCTTAATATTTTAATACCACAAGGGCTGGTACATGATATAGATTAGCATGAGATTAAGATTGAGGGTTTTGTTGGCAGACCGCCTGGGATTAAAACCAGACTTCATCACTGACTGACTATTTGACTTTGGGAAAATTACTGTGCTTCTCTGGGCTTCAGGTTTTTCATTTGTGAAATGGAAATTAATTCATTACTGATACAACATTTGTTATATTTATTGAGAGCCTCCTATGTGTTAGGCACTGTTTTAAGATCTGCAAATTCAGCAGTTAAAAAAAAAATACTTGATTTTTTTTTTTTATACTTGAGTGTATCCTACTTGGAGTACTTGAGCTTCTTGGATATGTAGATTAATAATATGTAGATTAATTTTCTCCAACTTTATTGAACTGTAATTGACCAAATTGTGTATGTTTAAGGGGTATAATGTGTTGATTTGATGTATTTATACACTGCAGTGTGATTACAAAAATTGTATTATTAGCCAACACCTCCATCATATCACTTAATTACCATTTCTTTTTTGTGATGAGAATATTTAAGATGTACTGTTTCAACAGCTTTCAAGTGTACATCATAGAATTTTTATTGATCACAATGCTGTGCATGAGATCCCTAGAACTTATTCATCTTCTAATTAGAAGTTTGTACCCATTGACCAGCACCTCCCTATTTCCCCTACCCCCCAACCCCTGTTAACTACCATTCTACTCTCTGTTTCTATAAGCTCAGTTTTTTAGATTCTGTATACATCATACAATATTTTTCATTCTGTGTCTGACTTATTTCACTTAGTGGATATCCTCAAGGAACATCTGTTACAAATTAAAGGATTTCCTTCTTTCTCATGGCTAAATAATATTTTGTTATGTATAAATTTAGTATTTACATATCATTAAATATATTTCTTATATTTAGTAAGTAATATTAATTATTATAGAAATATACTAAATACATTTAACATATAAATATATTTAATTATATATTTAATACATCTTCTTTGTCCATTCATATATCAGTGTTCACTTAGGTTGTTTCCATATTGGCTATTGTAAATAATGCTGAGGTGAATATGCAAGTGCAGGTATCTCATCAAGATCCTGTTTTAATTTCCTTTGGACATATACCCAGAAGTGGGATTGCTGGATCACATGGTAGTTCTATTTTTAATTTTTTGAGGAACCTCCACACTGTTTTCCATAGTGGTGGTATCAATTTACATTTCCATCAGTGGTACACAAGTGTTCTCTTTTCTTCATGTCCTCACCAGTATTTGTTACCTCTTATTTTCTTGAGGATAGGCGGTCTAATAGGAATGAGGTGATATCTCATTGTGGTTGTGATTTGCATTACCCTGATGATGATCATTTTTTCATACTTGTTGGCCATTTGTGTGTTTTAATTGAGAAAAATGTCTATTCAGTTCCTCTGTTCATTTTCTAATCAGATTGTTTGGTTTTTTTGCTATTGATTTGTATGATTTACTTGTATATTTTGGATATTAAGCACTTATCTGATATATGGTTTGCAAATAGTCTCTCCCATCCCATAGGCTGCCCTCTCACTTTGCTGGTGGTTTCTTTGCAGAAGCTTTTTAGTTTGATGTAGTCCCACTTGTTTATTTTTGCCTTTGTTGATTGTACTTTTGGTGTCATAGCCAAGAAAACCTTGTTATATCCAGGACTTTTGTGAAGGAGATTTTCCCTATGTTTTTCCTAGGACTTTTAGTTTTAGGTCTTAAATTTATGTATTTAATTCATTTCAAGTTAATTTTTTGCATGCTGTAAGACAGGAGTCCAATTTTACTTTTCTGCTTATGGTAGTTCAATCTTCCCAGCACCATTTATGGAAGATTCTATCCTTTCCCCATTGATTATTCTTGGCTTCCTTGTCAAATAATAGTTGAACATTAGATCAACTTTTTTTAGAAATCAAATTTGAGAAGTTATTGGTCACTATGTCTTCACATTTTTTCTGCCCCTTCCACTCTATTCTTCCCTCTGTGATTCCTATTGTACATACATTAGTAGTTTGACAGTTTTCCAAAGCTGTCAAAGGCTGTGTTCATTTTCTTCATTCATCTTCCTTTCTGTATAATCTCAAATGACCTATTTTCAAGCTTTCTGATTCTTTCTTCTACCATTCTGCAAAGCAGAATGAAAAAGCAGAGTCACTTTGGTGTGAGCACTACTTTACCTATAATATATATGGAAGACCTCTGAGGAGGCAACGTTTGAGTTGAGACTTGGTCTTGGTAAAATCTGTTTCCTAAAAATGGTGGGCTGTTCTCCAACTGAATTGTAGACTCTGCTTCCATGGTTTGGAGAAGGGGGTTCATCCTTCCCTGGGTGTCTCCATGAACCAGTACACTTGATGGGAATTTCTGTGTTCCTACTTTAGCTCTCCAGATGTACAATACAGATCAATGTTCTAGTTCTGAGAACTTTATTTTTTAATAACTCATTGCCAGTTGTTCTAAAACCCCTTCCATTTGCAAAGGGACTTTTATTATTTAGACAGAGTTGAATTTTTCATGGAGAAGTGGGAGGACTTAATTATAGTTTCAACACATGTTGTCATGGTTGGAACTATTCAAAAGGAAGTCAAAGTATTTTGAGAATTTAAGCCAATATACTTATTTTATCTCAATAATGTTGTGACTTGATGTTTATTTTACCAGTAAATATTCCCATAAGTATCAGGTAATTGGACTTTATTCTATGGACTTATTCTATTCCTGAACTTGGTGAAACCAACTAAAAAAATGAATTCCAAAGATGGAATTTCTCCATGGAAAATATGTTGCTTGCAGTCCTTGGTATTCACACCTAAGGCCCGTTGGCAGCTGTTCTTTGGCCAGCTGAAACAGGCATCGTGGTACATAAAGGCAGTTTCTATGGAAACCTGAACCCAAATGATATTGGGGCTTTGAAGATCAAAGACAACTCCCTGAATTGTTTGGAGAGCCCAATGAAGGTTTCAGAAGTTTATTGTTCTTCACAGAAAACACTACAGCCAAGACTTTGAAATGTTTTCTTCTCCAGGTGCATTAGAACTATGCACAGAACAGAAATTTCTAGTTTGCTCATGAATTTATCTGCTCTAATTATTTTACCAGGTATTTTACAACATCTGTCTCTACCATAAAGAAAATTGCCATCTTCCATTTTTACTTTTCTCATCTTTATTTTAATAAATAGATGAAGCAGTAAGACACACGGAATATGCTGAGCCTCTAAATTTGGTAGCAGATACTGATTTCTTTTCGTAAATCATGGATAATCTATTCAGCGTGTTATTTTTATCACACACTCTTCTTATATACATATGACCATGTTTCCAGATGCACATACAGCTAAACTGCAGTTCTAGCTGTGAAGATTCCTTGTTTCTTTGTTTAGAATTTTGGTACAAACCCCATTATTACAACCTTAGCAGAAATTAAAGTGACAGAAAATATTTTCCAATGAATGTGTCTTCCCACAAATGCATTTTATTTTTTACTTTGTGGTACTTGATTTAGACTTGTTTCTTCTGATGAGCTCCCATTTTGTAAAAGTCCTAATGAATGACAATGGGGCATTTTCTTCTTGGCTGATAGAGATTTTCGAGATAAAATATCTGAACATACCACGGATATGCATCCTTGGTTTCAAGGGCCATTTTAGAGTCAACTGAATATATTATGGTTAGTAGTAGTAGTCAAAAGTATCATATTCACCAGGAAGACTGGATATATTACATCAAAACTTATGATTATATTGATCTGTGCACATGAAATATGGAGAGAGGGGATGGTATAATTTGAAGAAGCTTTTCAGTATTTATTTAAACTTTCAAGACCCTTCCTTCTCATAGACACCCAGAACCAAGGTAATCAAGCTGCCTAGACTATATTTACTAAAGTCTACTTTTCTTACCATTCCTGATGGGAGAATGCCATCTCTGCCCCTCCTCTGTGAGACAGATCCATTTGCCATCAACCACATTTCCAGGCTAGTTCTACATATTTTCTTTACTTTTCATGCCTGCTTTCTTCCCTCCCCTGTGAAGGTGCACAATTGCCAGAATCTCCTCTCATTGTACTTCTGTTTTCTCCTTTCCCCACCATAAAGAAAGGACTTTCGACTTAGGATTGTGATATACCCCAGTCAGAGATTTTAACTTTCCTCCATGCAAAGAATAATGTTTTAACAGTGAGCTATGACTAGGGTTTAAATCAAACTGGCAAACTGGCTGTTTGCCATTTAATACAGACGAATCACAGGATGAAAAGATGTAGAAAGGATTTTGGAGAGTATCAGTATTTTGCCATCATTTTTCACTAGAGGACTTCTATTGCAGTGGAAAAAGAGCCAATTCAGCAGATGTCTGGAGGCATAGAGAAAGTTCCACTCAGAAAGAGCATAATATATAATGTCTTTGAAGTTCACTATTTTATCTTTAAATATTTCTGCAACATTAAGTTGATTATCAAATTGTATTTTTGCTTGTTTTCTAATAAAAGTAGTTTTAAAATTACTTACCATTAAGTATAATGTTCCCTATTTATCCTTCACCTTTTTGTAGCATCTAGCACATATCCATATACCTTGAGGAGTTTGTAAACCCCAAAACAAAAAATACAGAATGGATAATTGGGTCCTATGACAGGTGAGAGAACTAAGATTTAGAAATGTAGAAATTTGCTTTAAGATCACCATGGTCGAATCAACATGGGAATTCAAGTCCAATGACTTCCACCTCAATGAATTTCTCATCAAACTCAGGCATGTGCTTCAACTTGATAACTTTTCCACCTGGGGTCCTAAGAAACTAAGGTTTCTATAAGTCAGGAAAATCTTTAAAACTGACTGCCTTCATTTAACCTGGGTTCCGTGCTATATAAGTATACCTGAAAAATTTAAGGTAATTGTGCCTCTGTCAGCAGCCTTGCTCAAAAGGGGAGATGTGAGGATGTGTGTGTGTGTGTGACAGTAGAGGAGAGAGGAAGTAGTGAGTGGTGGTGGTGGCAGCAGAGATGGGTAGCAGTAAACACAAGATCATCACATTTTTTCTTTTTCTGAAACCACTAATCTTTCCTGAAACCCACTGGACTGCTTTTGGCTTTAAGCTGCTGAAGGAAAGCATTATTTAGTGAGTACTTCAGGGGCTGATTCTTGTGGAACTCATGAGAGCTAGATTTGGCTGATGTCAAGATTTTATAAGATTTTGAATCCTCAGAGACATTTTGTACTTTACCTGTGAGATGGATATTAATAGTCTTGTTCTCTGTCTCCCTGATAAAACTCATGGATAAAAAGAGGAATTTCATTTGTTCCACATGGAATATACACAATATATTTGAGAGAATGACTATATGGATGAATCTTTATGGATAATCATTAATCAAATTTATGTAGCCATTTTCATGAATAAGGGGAAAATTGCTCTTTTAAACTAAATCGATTAGAAGAGATTAAATTATGTCCCTTAAAAAATTATAATACAAGTAAAAGGTACACACTCTAACCAACAAAGCAGAAATAAGGGAAAACCCTTATTGCTTCCTTTAATAGGTGAGATTAGAGAATTCTGGCTCCTCTCTTTGGTCGGGTGAACTGCTCTAGGTATTGATTATATGAATGCACTTATCAAACAGTCCTGGACTTCTCAGAATCCCTATTTCAGTGCCAGCCACTCAAGTAGAAGTCGGGAATATAAAAATAACTAAGGTCGGTTGGCTCCAAGTTTCTTGCAGTCCAGTGGAAAGACAGCTACATGAATAATAACACAACAGAGTTTCATGCTGGTGATAAAACTCAAGGAGGGATTGCATTAATTGCTATTTTCGTGGGGAGGGAGGGTGCTAAAGAGGGTTTCACTGAGAAGATAAGTTGAAATGAAGGGATGTATAAACACTTTCTTCCAGGCAGAAGAGAGGAAAGTGAAAGGAGGCAGGCAATAGCAAGGTGATTGTTGGAAGTGAGAGAGTGCTATGATCAGTTGGGGAAATGACAAAGAGAAAAGGTAAGTGCCCATCAGATTGAGAAGGGTGCTTATGGCATGCCGGCATAAACCTGGGAGCCAGCCAAGACTTTCAGCCAAAAAAAAAAATCTTCAAGTGGGTTTGGGCTCTTTAAAAATATATCTCTGACAGGAGCTTCTAGAATTGATTGGGTAGTGGGTGGTGTGAGATGATTGGAGAGAAGGGGCCCAATAATACCTAATTCTGCAGCTTTTTCTTTCATATAGACTCAAAAAAAGATTTGCTAAAAATAAAGGCAGGTTTTAGAAAAGCTGATTGCATCTCTGTTAGACAATGTGGCAATAAATGGAGACAAGTTGCATGCAATGAGAAGGAGAAGTGTAGGTGCAGGATATGTGTGAGAAAAGACTACAAATCTCTTTAAAACAAGACATTCAGAAATAATGATTTGTCTAAAGCTGTAGGGATGTTGGAAGCCATCACAGTGTGATCCTTTACCCACCTAGAGAAGAGTTTGAGAGCAGTGAGAATAAATATGTATATTATATAGTTATTTATTCCATATGATATAATGTTAAGTGAAAAAATATCCATATATAAAGCTTTTTTTTTAAGTATAGTCCCTGCCCTCACATACTCACAACCTCCCCCAGTCCGAGTATCCCATGTTAAAGTTGTACGTTTCTTGCAATTGATCAACATGCACTGACACATCATTATAACCCAAAGTTTTATAGTCTACATTAGGATCCACTCTTGGTGCTGTACATTCTGTGGGATTTGATAAATGTACAATGACTTGTATCTACTATTACAGTTTCTTACAGAATAGTTTCACAGCCCTAAGAAATCTGTGCTTTGTTAAACTTTAAATAATAATCCTAACATTTTAAAGACATATATATGGTAACTGAGAATTAAATTCAGCAGCTTATTTTAAGAGTGCTGACTCAGGGACGCTTGGGTGGCTCAGTCATTAAGCGACTGCCTTGGGCTCAGGTCATGATCCCGGAGTCCTGGAATCGAGCCCCGCATCAGGCTCCCTGCTCGGCGGGAAGCCTGCTTCTCCCTCTCTCACTCCCCTTCATGTGTTCCCTCTCTGGCTGTGTTTCTCTCTGTCAAATAAATAAATAAAATTAAAAAAAAAAGAGTACTGACTCAGATTTCCTTATAGATTCATATTTATTGCTTGTCCACAGGACATACTATTGTCTTTTCCTGCTATCTGACCCTTCCCTTTACTAGATCAGTCTAGGTCCATTGGGCATGTTTTATCATTTGACTTAAATAACAGTGAAATAGGATTACTTGTGTCAAAAGATAATTCTGTTTTTTTCATGAAAATTTGCAGTTCATTAAAACGTATTATATGCTGGCTAACTGAACATAATAAAAAAGTGGGGGATGAGGCTTCACTTAATTCAAGAGCAGTGAAGTAAACATGTTAAGGATGTCTAAATAATTTCAACATATTCATATTTGTGTTGGGGGAGGGCAGTCATTTTGAGTCCCAGACTCTCATATTTCCCATACTCTCAGACCCCACAAAAGCAGTGTCAATGTGTTAAGGTATCCCAGCACACCTGTTCTTCACAAAGCAGCTATGGTAGTGGTGTGGTGGTATGGAGGGGGTTGTATATGTGAAAAATTGGATTCTATGATTTTTTAAAAAGTGTAGTTATCTAAATGAGAACACAAAAATTAATGAAACATTTTTAAAGAATTAAAGATTTTATTTACTTGAGATATGAGAGTGAGTACACAAGTGTGGGGAGAGGCAGAGGGAGAGGTAAAGTAGAAGGCTGGATCCCACAACACCAAGACCATGACCCAAACCCAAATCAAGAGCCAGATACTCAACCAACTGAGCCACTCAGATGCACTTTAATTTTTTGATTTAAATTCAGTTTAATTAACACATAGTATATTATTAGTTTTAGTGGTAGAATTTAGTGACTCACCAATTGTATATAACACCCACTGCTCATTACATCAATTTCCCTCCTTAATGCCCAGCACCCAGTTATCCTATCCTCATCCACCCTTCTCCAGGACCCCTCAGTTTGTTCCCTATTGTTAAGAGTCTCTTATGGTTTGCCTCCTTCTCTGTTTTTATCTTATTTTATTTTTCCTTTCCTTCCCCTATGTTCATCTGTTTTGTTCTCAAATTCCACATATGAGTGAAATCATATGGTATTTGTCTTTGTCTGACTGACTTATTTTGCTTAGCGTAATACCCTCTAGTTCCATCTATGCTATTGCAAATGTTCATTCCTTTTGATGGCTGAGTAATAATCCATTGTGTATATATACCACATCTTCTTTATCCATCTGTCGATAGACATCTGAACTTTTTCCATAGTTTGGCTATTATAGATATTGGTGCTGTAAACACTGAGGTGTATGTGCCTCTTTGAGTCACTATTTTTGTATCCTTTGGATAAATACCTAGTAGTGCAATTGCTGGGTTGTAGGATTAGTTCTATTTTTCACTTTTTGAGGAAACTCCATTCTGTTTTCCGGAATGGCTGCACCAGCTTGCATTCTCACCAACAGTGTAAGAGGATTCCCCTTTCTCTACATATTCCCCAACATCTGTTGTTTCCTTAGTTGTTAATTTTAGCCATTCTGACCGGTGTGAGGTGGTATCTCATTGTGGTTTTGATTTGTATTTCCCTGATGCCGAATGATGTTGAGCGTTTTTTATGTGTTTGTTAGCTTTTTGTATGTTTTATTTGGAGAAATGTCTGTCAATGAAACACTTAAAAGGAAAAAATGGTTCAGGGTAAAAAACATTCTAGGAAAAAAGACCTAATGATCTAAATAAAACCCATCTCAGACTCTCATCATCTTTTATTCCTTTTAGTTTTGGGGGTATCCTCACTGGAGCAAGAGAATAAAAATGAAGAATAAAATGTTGTTCAGTAATGAATGGGGCAAAAAAGGATTTTCAAAACATTCTTTAAATAGTAATGATAGCTTTATCTGAAGACTGATAGACAGTTCAGGGTTTCAGCTGGAATAGACTGTGTTCAGGGATAGCTTTGGAAAATAAAAGGCTGATATTTTCATTAAATACAAAACTGAAAGGCTAAAAGAGAGGAAATTATTGGTTGTGTTTTGCAGCAAAAAAGAATAAAACTAAGAATACTTTTTATTTTGTCTATTTGTCATCCACTTTTCTGTGAATTGAATATAGTTGTCTTCCTCAGAGACATTGGACAGAGAAAGACATCGGAATGCCACCTTTTGCAATAATTCCCATTTTTTTGGTAATGATAAAACAGGAAAGATTTGGCTGCATGGAAATTTATATTTAACTATAAATCCAGTACCTTTACCTCTTAATTTATAAGGGCATAGCATATGGTGAATTATGAATGAGACATGAAAGGATTTCTTGATCTGATGTGAAGGCAGTTCCTCCCCTATCCCACCCTATTTCTGGCGTTTTATTGATTCCATTATAAATATGACTCTGGTGAACCATACAAATATCTCCTTTGGGATGTGGTGCACAGGCTTAATATATATTCTATCCCTGAGATGCTTTCTTGCAAATGAGAAGTGCTACTAAATAAAAATCAATGTGTGCAAGGGTATAAACTAAATATCAAGTCTTCAAAGTTCCTCCATGGCATAGATTACCAATGCTTACTCTAATTCATTATTTTTCTAGCAAAAGCATGTGGATATGAATATATGTGAGCAGCAGTTAAGGAGTGGGGAGCATCTTCCTGTTCACGTCGAAGATGTTAGGACATCAGGGACAGTTATCAGGTCTCCTGCTCCAAGACTTTTGGAGAAAGCTAGCTAACTAACTAGCCAACTAACTAACAACGGTGAATGGATTCACTGAACTGAACACTTTGCTATGGGTATTTTTCTGAATATACATAATCCTTACCAACGTTTGCAATAAAAAGTAGTGGAGAATGCTTTGGGATTAACAGGCACCCAGGCCACTGGGATTAAGGCACCTTAAGCAATTAAGAAAGACAATTACTGATTGCTAGTTTCTGGTGAAAATAAGTAGGCCACTTAGCTGGAGATAGCTAACAACTGGTCCTAAAGCTTAGGATCCAGTTTGTAATGGGGTAGAAATGTTTTTGAGAATAGCGCTTATAAATATTCTCCAACATAGCTGTGGGTGAATGTGTCCCACATTCCACCAGAAGGGAACTATAAAAATTGATATAGCAGTTTTACTCTTTAGTTGCCAAACAAGTACTTTTACACTTGGGGATGGATGCTTGTGTGCTGGAAAGAGAAATTTATCACAGGTGAGATACGAGAATTAGTTTAAAAAGTGAGCCAACAATGGTAAGAACATGGCTGCCAGGAGAAAAGAATGCAAGTGACAGTAGCAAAAACAGAAGTGGTTGGAGGATATAATCCAAGGAGAAAATGATCCCTGCAGGACTCAGTGAGATTGAGAAGCATTAAGGATTTGAAGGAATAATCCAGAACTCAATACTCAAGCATCACTAGAATTCTTTTTTTTTAATTTTAAATTCAATTAGCCAACACATAGTACATCATTAGTTGCAGATATAGCATTCAGTGATTCATTAGTTGTGTATAACACCCAGTGCTCATCACAGCACATGCCCTACTTAATGCCTATCACCCAGTTACCCCATGCCCCACCCCCCTTCCCTTCTGCAACCTTCAGTATGTTTCCCAGAGCAAAGAGTCTCTCATTGTTTGTCTCCCTCTCTGATTTCTTCCCATTCCCTTTCCCCTCCTTTCCCTTATGATCCTCTGTGCTGTTTCTTATATTCCACATATGAGTGATACCATATGATAATTGTCTTTCTCTGATTGACTTATTTTTCTTTGCATAATACCCTCTAGTTCCACCCATATCTATGTAAGTGGTAGGTATTCATCCTTTTTGATGGTTGAGTAATGTTACTTGTATATATGAACCACATCTTCTTTATCCATTCATCTGTTGAAGGACATCCTGTCTCTTTCATTGTCTCCACCATTGTTTGGCTATGGTGGACATTGCTACTCTGAACACGAAGGTGCCCCTTCGTTTCACTACACCTGTACCTTTGGGATAAATACCTAGTAGTGCAATTGCTGGGTTATAGGATAGCTCTATTTTTAACTTCTTGAGGAGCCTCCATACTGTTTGACAGAGTGGCTGCACTAGCTTGCATTCCCAACAACAGCATAAGAGGTTTCCCCTTTCTCCACATCCTTGCCAACACTTGTTTCCTGTCTTATAAGTTTTAGCCATTCTAACTGGTGTGAAGAGGTGTCTCATTGTGGTTTTGATCAGGTTTCCCTGATGCCAAGTGATGTGGAGCATTTTTGCATGTGTATGTTAGCCATTTTTATGTCTTCTTTGGAGAAATATCTGTTCATGTCTTCAACCCCATTTCTTGACTGGATTATTTGTTTTTTTAGGTGTTGAGTTTGATAAGTTCTTTATAGATTTTGGATACTAGCCCTTGATCAGATATGTGATTTGTAAATGCCCCATTCCATAGGCTGCCTTTAAGTTTTTCCAACTGTCTCCTTTGCTATGCAGCAGCTTTTAATCTTGATGAAGTCCCAATAGTTCATTTTTACTTTTGTTTCCCTTGCCTTAGATACATGTCTTGTAAGAATTTTTTGTGGCTGATGGGGCACCTGTGTGGCTCAGTTGGTTGGGCGACTGCCTTCGGCTCAGGTCATGATCCCGGAGGCCCAGGATCGAGTCCCACATTGGGCTCCCTGCTAGGCGGAAAGCCTGCTTTTCCCTCTCTCACTCCCCCTGCTTATGTTCCCTCTCTGGTTGTGTTTCTCTCTGTCAAATAAATAAAATCTTTAAAAAAAAAAAAGAATTTTTTGTGGCTGAGGTCAAAGAAGTTGCTGCCTATGTTTTCCTCTAGGATATTGATGAATTTCTGTCTCCCATTTAGGTCTTTCATCCATTTTGAATCTACTTTTGTGTGTGGTGTAAGAGAATGGCCCAGTTTCATTTTTCTGCATGTGACTGTCCAATTTTCCCACCACCATTTATTAAAGACCATTTGCTGTCTTTTTTCCATTGGATATTCTTTCCTGCTTTGTCAAAGATTAGTTGACCATAGAGTTGAGCGTCCATTTCTGGGCTCTCTATTCTGTTCCATTAATCTATGTGTCACTGTTTTTGTTCCAGTACCATGCTGTCTTGATGATGACAGTTTTGTAATGTAGCTTGAAGTCAGGCATTGTGATGCCCCCAGCTTTCGTTTTCTTTTACAGCATTCCTCTGGCTATTTGGGGTCTTTTCTAGTTCCATACAAATTTTAGGATTGTTTGTTCCAGCTCTGTGAAAAATGTTGGTGATATTTTGATAGTGATTGCACTGAAGGCAACCCTAGGATTCTTACCTACACACTTGATTGTCTCTGTAACTTCCTTCTCCCCATGATAGCCCTTCTCTTACAAGTGACCTGGAAAAACAGAGGTCACATTCTGGTTGCCATTTTAATTGTCATCAGGTCTTGGTTGGGTCCTGAATTAAAATGATTTCAGATAATAAATTTTATATTTTAAATTAAAATCGAGTATGGAGGATTGACTTTATTTAAAAAATGTAGTGTTTGATAAATATAAATGTATTTTATATATTTATAAATAAAAATATAAAATTTGTATTATAAATGTATGTATTTACAGTATTATGCTAACTGTTGAGTGGAATACCAGCAAGTTAGGACCTAGACTTATCTCTCAAGAAATCTAATAAAAGAACTAATAACTAATAACTAGTAATCCATTTCTAGGTTTTCATTTCTAGGACTGGGTGTTATTTGTATGGTGAATTATTCAAGATAGGTTAACTGCTGTAAAAACAAAACAAAACAACTCCCAAATTGAATTGCACATATTTCATACTTTATTGCAGATCAGTGAGGGTGGAAAGATAATTTAGGACCCTATGCTTCTGTTCCATGCCTCTAACATCACATAGAACCTTGGAGTCTTCTATTAGATCCTCTGCATTCAGATCGGGGCCAGGACTGGAAGATTTTTATAGAGATTAAGGCTGAATGTCACTTCTACTGTGTTCTAATGGCCATGTGACCCACTGACTCCAAGGAGGTCTGAGAAATGCGGTCTGCCTGCATTACCAGAGGAAAACAGAGTGAGATCTAAATGACACACAGCATAGTCTGTGCCATCAGAAGGGATATGTCAGGCTGACCCTTTCTAATTTCTGGGGGATTGAACTGGATTTGGTCATCAGCCACTAAATTTCCCACTTTTAAAGGAAATGGAAGTAGGGAAGACAGTGAACACTTATCAGGTAAATCAATTAGCTCTTAGACAATCTGCTGAGATGGGTGTGGTTCTGGATTACATATGTAACTGCTGAGGCTGGGAGATGTAGGCAGCTTGTTTAAGGACACCTAGCTAGAGATTGGTGGAATAAGTATTTAGACCCCCATGTCTGTTTCCAAGGTATTCATTCTCTCATTTTCTATGAAGTAGAAGTTTGGCTAAGGATGAACAAATATTTGTTGAATTAATTAAAAACATAAAAGAAGTTATGCAGAAATGCAAAAGTAAACAATAAAAAATGTAAGAAACATTTATGGGGTTTAATACTTTTTTAAGAAAGTAAATGTGTGTGCTTAGGAATGATAAGAAAAGGTACTCAGCACTTACCTATTGTCCCACACTAAATTAAACCTAGGGAGAAATGACTGGTTCTTTCTGTTTTTTTTTTTTTTTGAACCCTTCATTCATTCAACAACTAATGAAAGCCTAGCATGTGTGCATCATGAGAAGCAGGGATGAAGAAGACAGACATAGTTCTTTCATGAAGCAAGTTTATACACACACATGTCTTAAAAACCACTCTAAGTAGCCTTTGTTGGGCTTGGGCAGCCCTTTCTCTTCTTTAGGTGCTGCACTTGAAATCTCCTAAATAATATCTTTGTTCTTTCCAAGCATGGGGCAGAAATCCTTTTTATAAAGTAGTATTTTGAGAATTATTTCTGTGGGGAAACACCATCATGAGTTGTATGGCACTACTGAAGACTTCCAAATACCAGTTTGCTTTTCTAGAAATTGTTGGATGGCTTCTCCCAGGCACAGGGGGGAGCTCAACATTTAAGTATCATACCCAAAAGCATATTTGGAATGAGGTGGTTCAGTAGGTTCTCAGAAGCTGAAATGTATCTTTTCAGCTTTGCAAAATCAGCTTCCTTCACACTTATATTCCTCCTTCTCAACCAAATGCTGTGATTTTTGTACTTGCTAAATTTATCTATGGCAGAAAGGAGACTATCCCTAAAGCTGGGGGTAAAGAGAAAATGCCAGGTGCTAGGCAAGATTTTTTCATTAGCTATGCAACTATTTTAAGTTCCTGAGTAAAAACCATACAAGCAAAATTCAACATTACAGAAGAATTATCATTATTTGTTTTAAAGATAAGATTCTAGTTATAATTTTAATATATACTGAGATACTAAAGTAATCTAAAATACAATTTTTAAGTCAGATTATGTTTAATATATTCAGTAGCCAATGTATCTAATCCTTCTAGTTATAGACTGTCTCTTCCTGAAGTTTTCTAAAACGTCAGTTTGGGAAAGCACTTTTCTTCTGTTGAAGTAATAATCAGATATAGTTAACATTTCCGTCGCTTTTAAAAGTTATTAAATCCCATCAGTGTTTCTTGACTTTTCCCAGAAAGAGTCCCTTTGTCTTATTGTATAGTTATTGCTTCTTTTTCAGTCATTCAACAAGTTATCATTGAGCATTTCCTCTGTGTCTGGTCCTATACTGTTTACTTGGGAACCATCTATGAGCCAATTAGAAAAAGTCCTCATCCTTTATCTTGGTTCCAGCAGAGGGAGATAGACAAACAATATTGGTATTAGATGACTTATTTCACTTATTTAGGTGTAAGCCTCTTTCATTGAAAAGGTGAAAATGGTAGAGCAAAGACTTGAAGACAGTGAGGAAGTGGCCCAGGGGATACCTGGAGGGAGATACTTCCAAACAGCAAGAGCACTCATTGCAAAGGCTCTGAGGCAACAGCATGCTTGGCATGCTTGAGGGCCAGTGAGGAGGTGAATGCCCAGAGCAGAGAGCCAGGGGAGATGAGCTCAGAATGGTAAAGTGGGCCAAATGGAGGGCTTAGGTGGGTGTAGGCCATTGTAAAGATCTTGGCTTTTGTTCTAAAGGGAATGAAGACTCATTGCAGGTTTTATTTTCTTTTTAAAATATCTATGTATTTACTGTAGAGAGGGAGAAAGAGAACAAGTGGAGGTGGGGCAGAGGGAAAGGGAGACATGCAGACTCCCTGCTGAACAGGGATTCAAAGACACTGGGTTGATCCCAGAACCCTGAGAGATCATAACCTGAGCCAAAATCAAGAGTCAGCGCTTAACCATCTGAGCCACCCAGGTACTCCTCATTGCAAGTTTTTGACCATAATAGGGACATGATCTTTCCCTGTTTTCCTTTGTTCTTATGCTTCTTTGTTTTTGACATTTTTGTAGTATTTATAATAGTGTTACTAGTAGTCTCATTCTTATGGTCATTAGTTATATTTAGTAGTCTCTAGTCATCACTAAATTCACATTTTTATCTGGTTTGTTGCCCTCAAAATGCAAAATCAGATACTGTGACAGCTTAGTTATGTACGGAAACAATTATTTGTGCATTCCAAGCAGTTAGGGAATTTCTGTGTTCTGACTGGTTGACTTTGTGACTCAGTTAGTTCAAATGTCAGCTTTGATGCACATTTACAGAGTGCAGATTTTAGTAACCAACCTGGGTCTTGCCCCAGGCCCGTGGTCTGGAGAAGCTGTGGCCTGGTTCACCTAACAGTAACGGTTCATAGTCAGGTGTATGGATTGATGTGCCTGTGACTTGGAACACTAGGCTCATCTAAGAAGAGAAGTGTAATGTAATATAGTTCTGTTTGCATATAAGGAGTCAAATGATTAGAGTACTGAACTAGTTCTTAGATATTTCTAGTGATGGAAGCAATTTTCTTTTGGTAGCTGGTGAGATAAAGTGGTATAGGAAAGGAAAATGTTTTTTCCCTATCCTCCTAAGATACCCAAGCTGGTCTGAAAAGTAACTGATAAAGACAGACTAATAGGATAAAAGCATACTTACTTGTTAACTTTTTATATGTATATAAAAGCCCTCACAACAGACTCAGGACTAGAAAAAATGACCACAGTAGGATGCTTTTATACCTTTGAGGCAAAGAAACAATAAATTTTTGAAGCGTTGACAAGATAGAAGGGTTTGGGATTGGGATAATCCTACTGGGGCTAGGTAGTTCTTATCTTCCTTAAGTGGGGCTAATTTAATAAAGTTTGTTTACAGATTTTTCTGGTGCCCATTCTGGGCTGTTAGGAATTTGTCTCTTGTAAAAGGAGAATTCATTTTCTGCCTTTAGGTAGAAAACAGGGAGCTTTTTTCCTATATATACTGCTTAATTGTCTTTAATTCAAGATAATTTTTATATTAAAGAGGCATATTTTGAGGTGACATATTCTGGTTTCCTTTGGCAGGTTGCTGACTGTCCCTGGACAAACCTAAAACAAAGGGTAAGAGAAGCCTCAGTCTACCGACCTACAGGCTTCAGGTTCAGCCTTCACCAGGAAGGAGTAGGAGCTCCATCAAGGCCCAGAGGTAGTGAGAAGATTCCAACTCCTTAGCCTTGTCCTCTATGCATATATCACTTTTGAGGCACTCAGCAGGACTAAAACCATGATTTTCATTAGCATTTGGCATTATTGACTTCATTGACACTTTCCTTCATACAAAGTATTAAAATTATATTGTATGACTGTGTTGGTATAAAGACAAATATATTTATATTAATATTTTTTTTGGTGTCCTAAAAGTTTATTTTTTCCTTCTGATTTCAAAAGAAATTAAAACATGTTCATGGGCTTCTAAACCGATTGTAGACCCACGACACTGAGCTATTGTAGGACATAATGGGTAAATCAGTCCTGGCCCTCCAGGGATGGCCATGATTGTGGAAAGAGATTAAGGTTTCAGGACCCTGATCTCAGCAAAGTATGCTCTGATAATCACTAGAAGTTGAACTTGAGAAGCGTCTAAAGGATTAAGCAAGATCAAGCCTCCATAGATGGTTAAAAAAAATAGCAGGACTTTTTTTTTAATTAACATATAATGTATTATTTGCTTCAGGGGTATAGGTCTGTGAATCATCAGTCTTACACAATTCACAGCACTCACCATAGCACATAGCCTCCCCAGTGTCCATAACCTAGAAACCCTCTCCCTCCCTCCCCCACCCCACCCCTCAGCAACCCTCAGTTTGTTTCCTGAGAATAAGGGTCTCTTATGATTTGTCTCCTTCCCTGGTCCCATTTTGTTCCATTTTGCCCCTTCCCTACCCACCATGACCTGCCACCCTGCCTCTCAAATTACTCATATCAGAGAGATCATATGATAATTGTCTTTCTCTGATTGACTTATTTCGCTCAGCATAATAGCCTCCAGTTCTACCACGTCATTGCAAATAGCAGGATTTCATTCATTTTGATGGTTGCATAGTATTCCATTGTGTGTGTGTGTGTGTGTGTGTGTGTGTGTGTGTGTGTGTGTGTATCACATCTTCTTTATCCATTCACTTGTTGATAGATATGTAGGTTCTTTCTATAATTTGGCTATTGTGGACATTCCTTCTATAAACATTGGGGTGCACGTGCCCCTTCAGATCACTACATCTGTATCTTTAGGGTAAATACCGAGCAGTGTGATTGATGGGTCATAGGGTAGCTCTATTTTCCACTTTTTGAGGAATCTCCATACTGTTTTCTAGAGTGGCTGTAAGCTTGCTTTCCCAACAACAATGTAAGAGGCAACCCCTTTCCCTGCATCCTCGGCAACATCTGTCATTTCCTGACTTGTTAATTTTAGCCATTCTGACTGGTGTGAGGTGGTATCTTATTGTGGTTTTGATTTGTATTTCTCTGATACTGAGGGATGTTGAACACCTTTTCATGTGTTTGTTGGCCATTTGGATATCTTCTTTGGAGAAATGTCTGTTCATGTCTTCTGCCCATTTCTTGATTAGATCATTTGTTCTTTGGGTTTGAGTTTGATAAGTTCTTTATAGATTTTGGATACTAGCCTTTTATCTGATATGTCATTTGCAAATATTTTCTCCCATTCTGTTGGTTGTCTTTTGGTTTTGTTGACTGTTTCCTTTGCTGTGCAAAAGCTGACCTTTTTTTTTTTTTAAGATTTTATTTATTTATTTGACAGAGAGAGAGATCACAAGTAGGCAGAGAGGCAGGCTGAGAGAGAGGAGGAAGCAGGCTCTCTGTTTGGCCTCAATCCAGGACTCTGAGATCATGACATGAGCTGAAGGCAGAGGCTTTAACCCACTGAGCCACCCAGGCACCCCAAAAGCTGATCTTGATGAAGTCCCAATAGTTTATTTTTTTCCCTTAGTATATCCCTTGCCTTTGGTGATGTTTTTAGGAGGATGTTGCTGTGGTCGAGTTTGAAGAGGTTGCTGCCTGTGTTCTCCTCAAGGATTTTGATGGATTCCTGTCTCACATTGAGGTCTTTCATCCATTTTGAATCTATTTTTGTGTGTGGTGTAAGGAAATGGTCCAGCTTTATTCTTCTGCATGTGCCTGTCCAATTTTCCCAACATCATTTGTTGAAAAGACTGTCTTTTTTTCCATTGGACATTCTTCCCTGCTTTGTTGAAGATTAGTTGACCATAGAGTTGAGGGTCCATTTCTGGGCTCTCTATTGTGTTCCATTGATCTATGTGTGTGTTTTTGTGCCAGTACCATACTGTCTTGATGATGGCAGCTTGGTAATAGAGCTTGAAGTCTGGAATTGTGATGCTGTCAACTTTGGTCTTCTTTTCAACATTCCTCTGACTATCTGGGGTCTTTTCTGGTTCCATATAAATTTTAATATTATTTGTTCCATTTCCTTGAAAAAAATGATAGTATTTTGATAAGGATTGCATTAAATGTATAGATTGTTTTAGGTAGTATAGACATTTTCACAATATTTGTTCTTTTGATCCATGAGCATGGAATGTTTTTCGATTTCTTTGTGTCTTCCTCAATTTCTTTCCTGAGTACTTCATAGTTTTCTGAGTAAAGATTCTTTGCCTCTTTGGTTATTCCTAGGTATCTTATGGTTTGGGGTAAAATTGTAAATGGGATCGACTCCTTAATTTCCTTCCTTCTCTCTTGCTGTTGATGTATAGAAATAAAACTGATTTCTGTGCATTGATTTTATAACCTGACACTTTACTAAATTCCTGTGTGAGTTCTAACAGTTTTGGAGGGGAGTCTTTTGGGTTTTCCACATAAAGTGTCATATCATCTGCAAAGAGTGAGAGTTTTACTTCTTTCTTGCCAATTTGGATGCCTTTTATTTATTTTGGGTGTCTGATTGCTGAGGCTAGGACTTCTAGTATTGTTGAATAGCAGTGATGATAGTGGACAGCCCTGCCATGTTCCTGGCCTTCGGGAAAAGCTCTCAGTTTTTCCACATTAAGAATGATATTTGCTGTGGGTTTTTCATAGATGGCTTCTATGATATTGAGATATGAACCTTTATTTCAACACTGTGAAGAGTTTTGATCAAGAAAGGATGCTATACTTTGTCAAATGCTTTTTAAGCATCTATTGAGAGGATCATATGGTTCTTGTTTATTCTTGTTAACAATGATTGATTTGCGAATGTAGAACCAACCTTGCAGCCCAGAAATAAGTCCCACTTGGTCGTGGTGAATAATCCTTTTAATGTACTGTTGGGTCCTATTGGCTAGTATTTTGGTGAGAATTTTTGAATCCATGTTTATCAAGGATAGTGACCTGTAATTCTCCTTTTTGATGGGGTCTTTGTCTGGTTTTGAGATCATGGTAATGCTGAACTCATAAAATGAGTTCAGGAAGTTTTCCTTCCATTTTTATGTTTTGGAAGAGTTTCAGGAGAATAGGTATTAATTCTTTTTAAAATGTTTGGTAAAATTCCCCTGGGAAGTCATCTGTCCCTGGGCTCTTATTTGTTAGGAGATTTTTGATGTCTGCTTCAATCTCCTTACTGGTTATGGGTTTCTATATCTTCCTGGTTCAGTTTTGGTAGTTTATATGTCTCTAGGAATGCGTCCATTTCTTCCAGATTGTCAAATTTGCTGGTATATATATAGTTGCTCATAATATGTTCTTGTAATTGTTTGTATTTCTTTGGTGTTGGTTGTGATCTCTCCTCTTTCATTCATGATTTTATTAATTTGAGTCCTTTCTCTTTTCTTTTTGATAGGTCTAGCCAGGGGTTTATCAATTTTGTTAATTCTTTTAAAGAACCAGCTCCTAGTTTTGTTGATTTGTTCTACTGTTCTTTTGGTCTCTGTTTCATTGATTTATTTATGGTTCTTTATGATTATTATTTATCTTCTCCTGCCGGGTTTAGCCTTTATTTATGGTTCTTTCTCCAGCTCCTTTAGGTGTAGGGTTAGGTTGTGTACTTGAGACCTTTCTTATTTCTTGAGAAAGGCTTGCATTGCTATATACTTTCCTCTCAGGACTGCCTTTGCTATGTCTCAAAGATTTTGAACCGTTGTGTATTCATTTTCATTTGTTTCCATGAATTTTTAAAATTTTTCTTTAATTTCCTGGTTGACCCATTCATTCTTTAGTAGGATACTCTTTAGCCTCCATGTATTTTAGGTCTTTCCAACTTTGCTCTTGTGGTTAAGTTCTATTTTCAAAGCATTGTGGTCTGAAAATATGCAGAAAATTATCCCAGTCTTTTGGCTGAGATTCTTCTGGTTGAACCTGATTTGTGACCCAGGATGTGATCTATTCTGGAGAATGTCCCTTGTGCACTAGAGAAGATTGTGTATTCTGTGGCTTTGGAATGGAATATTTTGAATATATCTGTGATGTCCATCTGGTCCAGTGTGTCATTTAAAGCCTTTATGTCCTTGTTGATCTTTTGTTTAGATGATCTGTCCATTTCAGTGAGGGGGGTATTAAAGTCCCCTACTATTATTGTCTTATTATTGATGTGTTTCTTTAATTTCATTATTAATTGGTCTATATAATTGGCTGCTCCCATGTTAGGGGCATAGATATTTAAAATTGTTAGATCTTCTTGTTGGACAGACCCTTTGAGTATGATATAATGTCCTTCCCCATCTCTTATTATAGTCTTTGGCTTAAAATCTAATTTGTCTGATATAAGGATTGCCACCCACTTTCTTTTGGTGTCCATTTGCATGGTAAATTGTTTTCCACCCCCTCACTTTAAATCTGGAGGTGGCTTTGGGTCTAAAATAGGTTTCTTGCAGACAGCATACCAATGGGTCTTTTTTTTTTTTTCTCTATTCTGATACCCTGTGTCTTTTGATTGGGGCATTTAGCCCATTTATATTCACAGTAACCATTGTATTGCCTGTAAGGTGATTGTTACTGTATATTGTCTCTGTTCCTTTCTGGTCTGTTACTTCTAGGCTCCCTCTTTGCTTAGAGGACCCCTTTCAGTATTTCCTGTATGGCAGATTTGGTGTTTGCAAATTCTTTTAGTTTTTGTTTGTCCTGGAAATTTTTAAATCTCTCCTATTTTCAGTGACAGCCTAGCTGGATATAGTATTCTTAGTTGCATATTTTTTTCATTTAGTGCTCTGAATATATCATGCCAGTCCTTTCTGGCCTTCCAGGTCTGCTGCCAATCTAATATTTTTACCAGGAGGTTACAAACCTCCTCCTGAGCTGCTTTCAGGATTTTCTCTTTGTCACTGAGACTAGTAAATTTTACTATTAGATGATGGGGTGTGGACCTATTTTTATTGATTTTGAGGAGGGTTCTCTGTGCCTCCTTGATTTTGATGTTTGTTACCTTCACCAAATTAGGGAAATTCTCTGCTATAATTTGCTCCCATATACCTTCTGCTCCTCTCTCTCTTTCTTCTTCTTCTGGGATCCCAATTATTCTAATATTGTTTCATCTTATGGTATCACTTATCTCTCAAATTCTCCCCTCATGGTCCAGTAGATGTTTGTCTCTCTTTTTCTTAGCTTCTTTATTTTCCATCATTCGGTCTTCTATGTCACTAATTCTCTCTTCTGCCTCATTTATCTTAGCAGTAAGAGCCTCCATTTTTTTATTGCAACTAATTAATAGCTTTTTTATTTCAACTTGGCTAGATTTTAGTTCTTTTATTTATCCAGAAAGGGATTCTCTAGAATCTTCCATGCTTTTTTCAAGCCCAGATAGCACGTTGATAATCATCATTCTGAACTCCAGTTCTGACATATTACTAATGTCCCTATTGATTAGGTCCATAGGCATTGACATTGCCTCTTGTTTTTGATTTATTTTTTTTGAGGTGAGTTTTTCTGCCTTGTCATTTTATCCAGATAAGAATAGATGAATGAGAGAAAAAAATACTAAAAGGGTAGCGACTACCCCAGAAAGATATACACTAACCAAATCAGAAGAGACCCAAAACTGGGTGGGGGGGAGGGTAGAAGAAAGGGAAAAAAATCTATTTCTGTATTTATATTTGTCTATATATATCTGTCTTTCATATATATGATTAGACTGGTGAATAGAACAAATCCACATACTTGATTTTGGGTGTATTTTTGTCTGTTAGAAGAAACTGCCTCCCAAAATTTTAAAGAAAGAAAAACTTATATATGTACAAATATAAGGATATACACAATGAAAGCATGGAGTATGACTGTAAAGATGAAAATTAAAAAAGACTCTAAAAAAGGAATTGATAAGAAGTTGGTTGAAAAATAAAGAAGAAGAAAGAATGTGGTGAGGTTGGAGACAAAACAAAGCCGTGCACTTGATTCAGGGTATATTTTCATCTATTAGAAGAAACTGTATCCCAAAACTAAAAAAACCCAAACCTATATGTATACAAAAAATAAGCTTGAATACAATGAGAGGATAGAATATAACAATGGAAATTAAAAAAGATTTTTTAAAAAGCTATTGATAAGATAAAATAGTTAAAAAAAATTAAACTAGAAAAGAAAAATAATTAAGAAAATTGAATAAGAAAAAATAAAATAAAAAAAAATTAACTTTGAAAGAATAAAGAATCATGGGGAAAAAGCCATGACTTCTACATAATGCATTCCCCTAGCTCTAAAGTTCCACAGTTCTCATTGATCGGTGACCCCGGTTTTGGCTGGATGTTCTCCCTGATCTTCTGGGGAAGGGACCTGTTGTATTGATTCTCAATTGTCTCTGCCTGAGAAGGAACTGCCCAGGGGACTGGCTAAGCAATCTGCTCAGGTTCCCTCTCAGGAGCTTTTGTTCCCTGAATGCTTTCCATACAGCTTTGGAGGACGGGAATGAAGACAGCGGCCTCCTAGTCTCTGGCCCAGAGAAGTAGAGAGCTTGGGGTCCTACTCCTCAGTGCGCCCCCAGAGAAAAGCACTCAGCCACCCCTGTGTCTCTGGTCTCCGGCTGCACTCTGTGCTCATCCTGCCTGTGACCGAGCATTTCTGTCTCTGGTGCTCGGCCCCATTTAGAGTATCCAAACCCAGCAGATTCCTGCAGCACACTCCTGATGGATGAAGGAGGGGTCTCCCCAGTTCTGCCACTTGTGGGGTCACTGCTCCAAGCGACTGCTCCTAGGATCATGGCTTAAGATAAGCCTGAGCTGAGAGCCCACTCCTTGGCTCTGTCTCTTCAGCCAGCTTTCCCGCTTTGATACTGAGGAGCTCTGCCATGCTCAGGCACCCCGGGTCCTTCTGTGACCCCGCGGGTCCTGAGTCCACACTGTCCCAGCGAGGGTTCCACCCCTCACTTAGCCTCTGGGGTGACATCCCTAAGTGGAGCAGACTTCTAAAAGTTCCAGTTTTGTGCTCCCCTGCTTTACTGCTGACTGGGAGCTGACCTTCCTCTCGTGGTCTGTCTTCCCAAATGTTGCCTCCGATTCACTTCTCCGTGTGTCCTACCTTCCCCAAAGTGGTTGCTTTTCTGTTCCTAGAATTGCTGCTCTTCTTCTCTTCAATCTCCTGTTGAGTTTGTAGATGTTCTTACTAGTTTGATTAACTGTCTAGCTGGACTCCTGGAACCTGATGATATCTAGGTCTTCTATTCCTTCACCATCTTGCTCCTCCAAAAATAGCAGAATCTTCTAACAACTGCAGGAAGTGTTTTTGTTGCTTTTCATCTTTTATGCCAGTTTCTTTCTATGCAATGGCTGCAATTAATGTGTCTTTTGCCAAAGTATAACTACTTACAAATGGTCAAGGGTTAGATAGGAGGACTTTGGGAAGCAACACCCGAGTCAAACCCTTTTCTACCTCCACTACTGCAGCAGGAGATATTTTATTTGACTAATTGACTAAACCACCAAATACTGAGCACTTTGCCTGTGCTTTCTGTATGGTATTAGGGTCACGGTGAGCAATATAGGCACGATTCTTCATTTTAGGATATGTAGTCCTGGGTTGCGGAGGGTGGATAAAGAGAATCAGACAGAGATGAGTGATAGACAATTATAACAGAGAGTGTTAACACTTTATGGAAGGAGAAAGTGAGGGTTCTTAGAAAGATTATGGGAAAGGAACTTAACCCACAGTTGCAAAGCACTGGAACAGTTAAGGCTCTCCAGTTAAAGTGAAATTGGAATTGAGGCCCTGCAGGGTAAGTAGGAGTTAACAAATCATGAGAAGAAAGAAAAGAAGGTGTGTGGGGTGAGGAGAAAAGGTTGGGAATATCTCAAGTAACCAGGAGTGAGCTTAAAGAGTAGGGTGAGAGTCAAGGGAGGGGGTCAGAGGAGAACCAGGACAAATTAGAGGAACTACGAGGAGTTTGGCATGGATGAGTCATAGACTGCATTTGGAAAGAAGAAAAGAAGCTGGAGAATTAGGCAGAAGCTACAAAGGCAGGGTCTTGAAGGCCCTTTATTATAAAAGTATCAGGGAGTCATGAAGGTTTACTTTATTTTATTTTAGTTTATTTAAATTCAATTAATGTATACTGTATTATTTGTTTCAGGAGTATGGGTCTGTGATTCATCAGTCTTTTTTAATACCCAGTGTTCATTACAACACATACTCACCCCAATGTCCATTATCTAGTTACCCTCCCTCCAACCCCCCTCCCCTCCAGCAACCCTCCATTTGTTTTTATGATTAAGAGTCTCTTATGGTTTGTCTCCCTCTCTGGTTTCATCTTGTTTCATTTTTTTTCCTCTCTTCCCCTGTGATCCTCTGTTTTGTTTCTTAAATTCCACATATCAGTGAGATCATATGATAACTATCTTTCTCTGATTGACCTAGTTTGCTTAGGATAATACCCTCTGGTTAATCTGTATCATTGCAAATGGCAAGATTTCAGTTTTTTGATTGCTGTGTAATATGCCATAGTGTGTGTGTGTGTGTGTGTGTGTGTGTGTGTGTGTGTGTGTGTGTGTGTATACACACACACATATACCACATCTTCCTGATCCATTCATGTGTTGATGGACATCTAGGCTCTTTCCATAGTTTGGCTATTGTGGACATTGCTGCTATGAACATTGGGGTGCAGGTTCCCCTTTGTTTCACTACATCTGTATCTTTGGGGTAAATACCTAGTAGTGCAATTGCTGGATTGTAGGGCAGCTCTATTTTCAACTTTTTTAGAGGAACCTCCATACTGTTTTCCAGAGTGGCTACACCAGCTTGCATTCCCAGCAAGATTTCCCTTTCTCTGCATCTTCACCAACATCTGTCATTTCCTCACTTGTTAATTTTAGCCATTCTGACAGGTGTGAGCTGGTATCTCATTGTAGTTTTGATTTGTATTTCCTTGATGCCCAGGGATGTTGAGCACTTTTTCATGAATCTGTTGGCCATTTTGATGTCTTCTTTGGAGAAATGTCTGTTCATTTTCTGCCCATTTCTTGATTGGATTATTTATTCTTTGGATGTTGAGTTTGATAAGTTCCTTATAGATTTTGAATACTAGCTGTTTATCTAATATGTCGTTTGCAAATATTCTCTCCCATTCTGTTGACTGTCTTTTGGTTTTGTCAGCTTTTATCTTTGCTGTGCAAAGCTTTTCATCTTGATGAGGTCCCAATAGTTCATTTTTTGTCTTTGTCTTCCCTTGCCTTGTGTCTAGCAAGAAGTTGCTGCAGCTAAGGTCGAAGTTGTTGCCTGTGTTCTCTAGGATTTTGATGGATTGCTGTCTCACATTTAGGTCTTTCATCCATTTTGAGTCAATTTTTGTGTATGGATTTTAAGCAGTCAAGCGATATGTTTATGTTTGCATTTGAGAAGATCATCTTGATTTTAAAATATATTAGAAAGAAAAAGAGTGTGGGAAGAGGGAAGAGAAGGAGTAAGAGGGACTTTTTTCATTAATCCAGGTGAAAGAAGATGCTGATGGCTAGAGCTACACTGATGGCAATGGTTTTGAAGGAAAACAGATGTATCTGAGTTACTTAGTAACTCTTATTGGGAGGACTTATGATAGACTGAAGGTGGAAGCTAGTGATACCATTTAACATAATGGGAAGACATGGGAGAATGGAAATAAAGATCACAGAAAAGATCCTCTTTGCAGGTTAATACTGAATGCAGACTGTTCACATCTGGGTATGATACCCAGTAAAACTGTTGCCCAATTTGGTCTTCGTTATGACCACACTGATGAAAGCAGCACATCTAGTAGACAGCTACCCTCTCCTCCCATCTTGTTCCTCTGCCTTTTACCCTATAACCCTCCAAATTTTTGTCCCAACTCTCATCGCTTTCTAGAAGAAAGAGGGGCACCTGGGTGGCTCAGTCATTGTGTGTCAGCCTTCAGATCAGGTCATGATCCTGGAGACCGGAGATCAAGCCCCACATTGGACTCCATGCTTGGTGAGAAGCCTGCTTCTCTGTTGCTCTCTCCGCAACACTGGTGCGGGGGAGGAAAAACTGGACCAGTCTGTTATCCTCCGGGGGCTGAGCGAGATGGTAAGTGTCCACAGCCCGGCCACCCCCCTGAAACTGGGAAAGAAACCACACCGAGCGGGGAGTTGAGTCAGCCGTGAAGGGGCAGCAATCTCAATATAGAGAGGAAAGGAGGGAGTAAAAGAAGTAGCAGGGGCCAATAGGAGCTCATTAGTGGCTATCACTAAGGCCTTAGGCATATTTCAGGCTGGACTGCTGGGTGGGGCTAAGAGGCGAGGTCCGGAAGATTCAGCTAGGTCACATACACGGAAGTATTCTGGAGAAGCCCAAGAGGCCACCCCAGCCGACTTCCACTAATGGCCGCAAAATAGTGGGCGCCAGGAGGTCCCAACACTTCTCTCTCTCTCACTTTCCCTGCTTGTGTTCCCTCTCTAACTGTGTTTCTCTCTGTTGAATAAATAAATAAAATCTTAAAAAAAAATAGAAATAACAGCCCTACAATGCCAATCTCATGGTGGGACTGAGTTTCAGCAGGAGACCTGACCTGTAGCTTCTGGAACACCTTGCTTTGGCTCTTGGATGAGAATTCTAGACAAGAATGTGTGGTAGTTTATTTGGGCATCACCTGATTTTTGAATTAGTCAAGGAACACCATTGTCTTAGCAATTTGCCAAGAAAAGCAGATTGTTACTGCATTGTCTCCATTCAATCCCTAAAGCTGCCAAACTTGCCTTCAGCTGGACTAGAAGTGATTCCATCTCTTAGGCTAACTTTAGGGACAAGATCCTTGGAGTAGTGGGGAAGAAAAAGGTGTGTGGAAGTTTGTGGGGCAAATCCTACCAGATGTTTTCTCTGAAGATATGTTCTTCTTTTTAACACATACTCTCCACCTCCTCTAATTGTAAAGCTATGCAATCTGCAAATGTTGTTGGCTTGGCAAGTGTGACCATGCAGTCAGAAAAGTGAAGAAGCAGGGAGTCCGGTATGACACATACCAGCGCCCAAGTTTTCAAGGAAGCAGTACCTTCCCAGTGCACTGGTGAACAGTGAAAACATTTTACCCTCTCTCCTCTTTTTTTCCTGTGGGGTGCTAGAGTGCTAGAGAAGGGTTGGGTAGAAAAGTTGGGTTGGACTAGGGGAGAACTGCAAAGGTATTTTTCTGTGGAACAGCTGATGTCTCTACCATATCTTATGCTTGGTTTGGTTGAAATACATGAAAGCTTAGGTGCCAAAAGGATTGGAAAGTCATTTGGAATAAGAATAGGTGCTTGAACATGACCTCATGGGAAGAATGTTGCTCAGTGGAGACAAGTGGGAAAGTTACATAGATGTGGGGGGCTGGCACATTGTTCACTTTCCAGGGGAGGATTGGTTGGGGGGGGATGCAGCATGCCAAGAGCTGGTAAAAATGTTCTGGAGGGCAAACCTTATGTGGCCCGAGCATTTGGAATTTTTTATTGGCTTCTTTCTACTGCTGCATTTTCCAAATCTTTGGGCATAGGAAAGCTCTCTTCATTCCCTTGTAGGTTGTTAATTCCCTAAAATGTAGGCCTTTGTCTCATTGACTAAATCCAAGCCAAAGGTAAGCAAATGAGAAATTTATTATCTCACAGTTCTGTGAAGATTGGAATTACACTGCCACAAGCCAGAAACTATCAGAAGGGAGGAAAGAGGCCTGAAACAGATCTTTCCCTAGCACCTTCAGAGGGAGCATGGCCCTGCTGACACCTTGATCTCAAACTTCTGGCCTCCTGGACTGTGAGACAATACATTTCTGGTATTTAAGCTATTCATTTTGAGATACTTTGTTACAGCAGCCCTAGGAAACTAATGCACCATCTGAACTCCTTTAACAAATGGAGTGCCAGGATCTATGCTTCAGGTGCCTTTCTTGCTGCCTCTTTTGCGGATTTTTTTTTTTTTTTTTTTTTTAGCATAAAGATACCAGCTCAGATAGAGTCTGTTTACTATCATTCCCAGTGGTTATGTTTCTGTGTGTACTCTGCATTTGTGGTTGAGGTGAACTTTGCTGAGTTACATGAATCTAAGTGTTTCAAAATGGACCTCAACATGAACTCTAGATGTCCTATATTTCTGAATTAAGAAAAATCATTCTTAAAAAGATTTTAAAAATACTTCTACATTTTTAGATAGATTTCAAGGAATTAAATGTTTCTCACATTAAATGTCTCTTAGAATGAGTGTAATTGGGCAATCTCAGATAAGTCATTTTACCTCCCTGAGCCACATATTTTTTTTAAAAATGGTAACAACAGATCCCTGTTGCATCCAAGAGTGGCTTTAAAAAATAAAACAAACTGTGAACTGCAAAATACTATACACGTTTGTTGACGTTAATCAAATTTATGATTATTGTTTTATTTATAATTTTTACTCTACATTCATTTAAAATAAATTTGAGACATAATAAAATACAGATAATGAAAATAGAAAATAAAATACAAAACCATCTAGGGGAAAGAACACAAATATACTCTAAGTCCTAAACTAAAATAGTGTAGTGGAAACTGCCTTAGCAAACAGCTAAATTATAATTCCCAGCCTTCTTCGTAATCAGATGTGGCCATGTGATTTTGTTCTAGCCAGTGGATCCTAGTAAATGGAAATGATATGTGCCACTTCCAGATCTGACCCCTAAAGCCTCCCACAGGGTGTTTTTCACATTATAACCCATTCAAAAAGGGTGGAATGGTGACCTGAAGACCAGAGAGATCTTGGAAGCCATGCGTTGAATGTGGTAGAGGTGTATTAGCCTGGAATGTATGTGTGAGGAGCAGATAGATCCTCTCTTTCCTCCAAAGGCAATAGAAGTACCTGTCCTGGGCTGCTCTCTGAGTGCGTGATCGATCTCTGCTGACATTATACTTTGGATCTGTTTGTTATAGTAGTTTATTTCAACTGATACATACAGTAACTGTATTTGAGTATTAAATTCAGCTTTCAACACTTCTAAATCAGAGGCTGTTAAATCGGGAGACACCTTAGAGAACTAGTCCATCCCACTCATTTTCCAGGTTATCATTTTTCTCTGTTAATTTTGCAGTGTCTTCAGATTGCCTTCATAATGAAATTTAAAATCCTTAACATGGTTCACAAAGCATGTTCCAATTTCTCCCTGCTTTTTCCACCTTGTTTCTTGTCATTATTTATTTTGCAGACACTTCTCTAATTAAGCAGGAAAACTTGCCTTTCCTATAACTTTTTCATTTCTGTTTCTTGCTCTGCCTGAACTGCTTTCTTTTTTTCTTGCCTATTTTGAGATTATCTCAATTGTCACCTCTGGAAATCTCCTAATTTTCCCTACATTCATTACTATTTATCTTATGTTTTCCTGTATTTTCCCACAGCACTCCATGCTGTTCCTATAACACCTTTGCTGTATTGTAATCGTTGGTTTGATTTAGGGACTTGTCAACTGGACAGGAGTTCACTGATGGCAGAAGACTTTCTTTGAAACATCTTTGTATCCCTGGTTTCTACCACAAGACCTAGAATGTTTTTCAATAAATGAACAAATTATTTCAGCAATATTTATTGAGTGCTTCACATGTGCTGTGCTCTTTAAGTGCTAGGGATCCAAAAATTTACAAGGCCCCTGCCTTCATGGAGATTATAGTCTATGGGAGGAGACAGACATCAAACAGATAATCAAATTAAAAAATATAACCTTGGTAAATGCTGCACATAATACACATATCAGCCATTAGTAATGTTCCAATCTGACTTCTCAGCACTTGACTATAAGAAATTTATGATTTGGCACTCAAAATTATTGTAGTTTCAGTGTTGAAAAATTATTGAGTCCTCTAAGTAATAATTATACCTATACATGAGCCCTTATTATGGGTGAGACACTTCAAAAGGATTATCACCTTAAGATCTTATTGAATCTTCAAGAAAACCCTCTCAGTTATAGAATATTATTACAGAGGGATGAATTTATAATTATGGACTCTAGACCAAAGTCAGAATCAGAACCATCTACCTAAAAATATGGTCAGGTACAGGTTGGGTTAATTTTTAGCCATGACTTGTACCAAGCTCTGATCTTGGTAACACCAGGGTTGACTGGAATTGATCTACAACTAGCTTTTCTTTACAGGGGGAATTAAAAAGTGAGATTCTTCTTAGATCCAGTGAAATCTCAACTCTAAATCATTGGCATCTGTGTATTCCTGTGAGCACTCAGGAAAGCCTGGGAAGTGCACCTGCACATGAGGGTTTACTGTTTGTTTCCTCCTCACCTTTCTTTTCTCCCTCCATCTCCATATAATTTTCCCATTTTTTCAAATGGGAAAGTTGGGGTTTAGTGGGATAATAAGTGCTATATCTGGAGGTGTGATGTGACTTGCCTAAATTCAACTATGAAAAATAAAGAAACTCTGTTTTCATATATATAAGAATCAATGGCTTATAGAGACAATCAGAAAAAAATACAGGCTTATAATATCAGATATTTAAAAAAGGAAGCACTCAAATTTTTCAGGTGATACATTCCTGGCCCTTAATTGTAGAAGAAATTGTTTGGAATTTTATGATCATTTATTCATTTACATACAGGAGTCAAAATATTCCATAAGACACTGTCCTTGCTTTGGAGTAGTATGAACCAGATATACCAGCAAATGTAGAAAAAGTACTAATTGCTATGATAGAGTAGCTATTACATATTATGAACATTCATAGAAAGTGGTAGCTCTATGTCCAAGGATGGTTAGGAACAGTGCTACTGAGGAGGTGACATTTGATCTGGTCTCCTTGGTTTGAGTAGAAATTCATGGAACTGAGAAAGAGAAGGTATATATAGAGCAGAAGTACAGAGTGTACAAGAGCTTGGAGGTGTTATGGGGCACATAGGAAAAGAGCAAAGGGTTGAATTTGCTTGTTATAGAAGATGCTGAGAGAATGGTGGTGGTGAGAGAGTTGCCAGAGGGAAGGTAGACCAAATCACAGAAGGCTTTGTAGGCTATGACTAGAAATACAGATATCATCTTATATAAAATATAAAATGTGAGGTTAATGAAAACATTTAAGACAGGGAAAAGACATAAATATATTGGTGTTTTCAAATGGTAACAGTGAAGTTGGGAAAGCAGAATTGCTTTGAAGAGGATCTTTCCAAGAAAAATTTAGGAGATAGAAACTGTGAGAACTGATGGAAAAAATAATTTAGATGAGAGGAAGAACTGTAACTGTGCTTTCCAGTAGGATAGCCACATGCAGCTATTTAAATTAACATTAAGTGGGAGTAAAAATGCATTTCCTCAGTCATACTAGCCACATTTCAAATGCTCTATAGCCACGAGTATCTTGGACACCATATTGGGCAACCCAGACACAGAACAACATTTCCATCATCACAGAAAATTCTATTGGATAGCACTGGATGAAAGACTGTTTTATATTTGGGCAGTGAATGACAACAGCATTTAAATAGGGAATATAAAAGAAAGTTTGAAAGAAAAAGAAAAGGACTTCCATTTTGATACAATGTATTTAAAGTATTGTTGGGCATCCAGATGAAAATGTTAAGGAAGCTTCTGGAAATTAGTTCTGATACTCAGGAGAGAGGCAAGGATTAGAGACAGATATTACAAGGCCTTCAATTTATAAGTACAGGCTTAAGCCATGGAAGTGGTTTGAGAAGAGGACCAGGAATACCCTCATAGATTTCCCTCAGTTAAAGGGAAGTAGAGGAATAGTTACACAGTATGGAAAGTGATCTAAGGATGAGAAATATGAAAAGGGAGAGGTAAAGTCAACACTGACAAAATAGGCAAAAATACTGAAAGCTGGGGTGCTTGGGTGGCTCAGTTGCTTGGGTTTTCTCCCTCTTCTTTTGTCCCTCCCTCCTCCATACTCACCCAAATAAAAACTAACTAACTAAATAAATAAAATCTTTAAAAAATTGTCCAAAGCCTTAGAGCATCCAAATTGAATTTGCTCTGAAAAGACTCTTCTGGTTTTGGAGGTTAGGAAGTCACTAGTAATCTTGCCCACAGTGGTTTCAGTGAGTGGTGGGAAAAGAAGCCAAATTTCAGCAGAGCTGGGATGAAATTGGTGTATTGGTGGGGAGTGAGTGGTAGAGGAGAGACCAGCTCTCTCCCTCATTTGAGAAGTTTGGCTGTGAGGATGTCAAAGAGACATAATTATCTTGAGGGATAGGAAAGGATAAAGAAAAATTTTCATTTTTTAGAAAGTGTACCACTTGAATTTTCTTTACCTATAAGAAAGGAGTGGGTGGAGTGGAAAAGACTTAAATGGCCTTGGAGTGAAGGTATAAGTACTGAGCCAAGTGTCAGAGATAGTGGAAGGAAAGAAGGGTGAACCTTGGGGCGGGGGAGGGGAGATACTTCTGTTTCTCAGATCCAGGATGGAAGGGGAGAATGATTAATAGTTGGGAGTGGAGGTAGAGAATTTGGAACTGTTCACATCTTAGTTTTATAACAATATGTTTTCAACTATGATTTATAGACTGTATAGAAACATTATGTATGTGGCTAATGTTGAACCCTGATAAAAGCCAAAGGCATGTCAACAGTGTATAACTCAATTCATATGATTTTGTATTGGGGAAAGCTAATGAAGTCTAAATGGACAGTTTTCCAGACCGGAATGACTTATAGTAAATCCATTAGGCTAGCTTCTGTTATATCTATGTCTAAATTGGATTTCTGTAGAGCAGGTTAATAATCAGCTGAGTGTTGAATTTTGTGGTAAATAAACTCCAAGGAAGACAATAAATAAATGAATAAGTCTGTGCCTTACACATCAGAATCAAACTGCAGAGCACCAAATACAAAAAATAAAGGAAAACCTAAAACACTAACAGAGAAGAAAAAACATTAACTACAAAGGTAGGCAATTGGATTAGATTGTCAACAGACTTCTCAGTGGCAACACAGAAGACAGAAGAAAGAAGGGAAATATCTTTAAAGAAAACATAACTGACAATCTAGTATACCCAACTAAACTATGATTTAAGGGTAAAGGTAAAATGAAGACATTGAAAAGTAATCTTGAAAGAATTTACTGGTCAAACATTCTCATGGAAAAATTGCTCAAGAACCACTTTAGGAATAAAGACTTGTGAATGTATAAAAAGAAAATAGGAGAAGCAAGAGAAAATATGACAAAAAGAAATCAGTAAATATGGAGGTATCTAAATAATCACTAACTATATGAAATAATAAAAACAGTACTGATTATTTTAAAGACAAACAATACTAAAATATAATGATGTGTAAAATAGCAGGAATATGAGTAGAGTGAAAAGTTCTGCAGACTTTTTATTACCCAAGAAGAAGAGATATAAATTGTTTCATTATTTTAAGTCCAATTATACATGTGGAAATTATAAGGGTAACCATTAAAGTTATAGAAATAGAATATATAAATTCAAATAACTCAAATTCTGAAAAAAAAAAAAAAGATCAAACTTAAGCCAAGCAAGAGAATAGTAAAAAGAGTTGTAGAGAATTTTTTATATTGTGCCTATTGGCTCTTTTTTATTTTGCTTTAAAGATGTTTCACTATCAGTTGTGTATGTCTTTGGGTTTATAGGTTTAGGAAAAAGGAGACTATGCAGTTTCCTCCATATCTGTGACATGCCAGCCAACATAGCACTAACTGTTAGTGTCACATAGTGTCATTTTGGTGGTGAAATGATTGTATACATAGAAATTCCAACACAATTAAGAGAAATCTATTAGAACTGGAAAGAGTTCATTAAAGTTTTAGGTATTTGACCTATTTATAAAAATCAATAGTATTTTCCTATGCAATTATCAACTAGAAAATATAATTGAAATATGATGATATTTATAATATCACTCCAAATGAATAAATATGTAGAAACCAACCTAAAAATGAAAGCCAATATCTTTGTAGAGAAATATTTAAAGCTCCATTAAAAACATAAAAGAATTTTGAATAAATGGATAGATTGATTTAATGTGGTACAGATGTCAATTTTCCTCAAACAAATCTACAAGCTCAATACAATTCCAGTCAAAATTCCATTTATATTTTTTGAAGAACTTGAAGAACTCTTTATAAAATCCGGGAAAATAAAAATCTATGAATAGCTACATCACATTTGAAAAAGAAGAGAAAATAGAGAGGATTTACTGTATCAGATATTAAGACACTTGACAATTGTGTGGTTTAAATTTTTTTTAATTATTGGTTATGGAACAGGCAAACAGATCAATGAAATGGAATATAGACTCAAAAACTGAAACATATATATGGGGAATTTATACAGCTGACAGATAAAGTGACATATTTAAAAAAGATGAAAGAACAGATTATTTTAGTGTCACTAGAAAAATTCTGACACATGAAGAAGAAATTTAGATCCCTGTTTTACACTCTGTAAGAGGTAATTCTCCATAAATTAAAGACATCATTGTGAAGGTTAAACATTCTAAGTCTAAAAAAATATTTATAGAAAAAAGCAATCTCAAGAAAACAAACCCAATTAAAAAATGGGTTAAGGATATGAATAGGCAATATAAAGAGTGTTCTCTGAATGACTAACAGAGTCACAAAGAGCAACTTCAAATGCTGTAATCAGAGATGTTAAAGCAACAGTGAGATTCCATATTAAAGCTATCAGAACAGTAAACATTAGAAATGTACAAAGTGTATGTCAGGATATGTAATGATAGATACCCTAATGTTCTCCCATGGATGTGTGGAGTGGTATGTCCATTGCTGTTATGCCCTATGGCCTGGCAGATTCTTGGGTGTTTATCCTAGAGAACTTTTTGTACATATCTATGAAGATACATATAAGTAATGCTAAAATAGGAAATAATGTGTGTGTTAGATCTGATGAAAGCATGAAATATTTGAAGAGAGAAGAAAGTAGGGCAGCAGGTTGGTGAGATGTCTGTTAAGCTTATTATTCTTTCTTTTGGGTTTGAGTTTTGAGGGAAGGCTATAAAACCATCTGGATAGGTTTCGGGGGAATCAAAGTGACTGGCTATTTGTGCAGATTTTTATGCAAAGCCTTGCCTTTGGCCTGAGCCACATCGAACATGCTGAGAGAAAGAAATAAACACAGGTGGAGGATGGTGTCTAGAGGAATGACCCTGAGGTCTTGTGCCCAATTCCACACTGTAGGTGATGTGGGGCCAATGAGAGGACTGGAGACATGGGTTTAGGACAAAGAGGCAGCAATGTGTGGGGACTTCCCAAGAGCAAACCAATGGTTGTGTCTACTGACTTCAGCAGTGGGTGTCTGCATGAAGCTCTGTAGGGGTGGGAGTGATCAGCCCTATTTCAGGAGATGTCATCATAGAATTCCCAGTGGTCAACCATATCTAACTACTACATAGACCCAGATACCAAGAAAAGGCATAAAGACCTACAGGTGAGGGATGTAAGCACCCCTTCCTCTGATAGTTAAAATCACATGATTTCCCTCATACCCATAGATAACATATTAGAGAGAATCAAGGGGGAAGGAGGTCAGCTACAAAGATAAATAACTTTCCTCAAAGAGAGCAAACATGAAACAGTTAGTTGAAGCAGAAAGAGATGTCTTTAATTGGCATGGGAGATTAGAGCAGTTTTAAAATAAGAAGACGCTGTGTTTCCTCCCTGCATATCTGGGTGTAAAGTTTGTGGCATGACCTTGTTACGTTGCCATGTGAATTGTCATTGCTCCAAATTAAGTATGTGATTCAGGCGGTTCTTTTTCACACTTGATCTAAACAGATGGAAACCCTGTGGAGCAAATTACAGGATGATTCAGAGCAGGAAACACACTTTCACAAGGAAACAAGAATCATAAGGCCATGGTAATCGTGTGTAATGGGTTCACCCATGACTATTAAACAGAGGCTGTTGTGGGATGAAAGCAGCTTCTCTGACTCTTAGTGGTTTTGACAAGCTGAGAAACTTGAGTCAGCCTCACTCAGGTGATTTCAGGACTCAAGTGACGTTCCTCATGTCCCTGCTTTCTTTCTTTCTTTTTTTAATCTCCTGACAGATGCTACCCTTTACTTTTCAGTCCTTGGCTAGTGCCTCTTTTTTCCCTTAAAATGCACTTACCTTAATTAAATACCGATTTAAGGCAATTCCCCTGCCCCCCTCTTTTTTGGTCACCAAATTTTCCTCTGATTATTTCTTCCTACCATATTTTGAGTAATAATGTCTACCACCAGGGAGAACTTATTATAAGATAGTTGTTTCTCATTCTTAATTAGTCAAAGATTAAGAACAGTTCAATTTAGAACTTCTGTTCTGCTTCTAGAGCTAGCCACTACCTCTTCGCTGCCTTAGTATATTTGAGGCTTACAGTTTCCCTTTATGCTTATTTATCACTTCCGGGACCTCCAAAATGGAGACATAGTAAATGAATAAGGCAGTACCGTGCTGTTTTGGAAAGACCATGACCGGTTATTGAATGAGTTCACATCCTAGTTTTGTTTTTCACTTTGGGAAGATATTAAACTGAGCCTCATTCATTTAATTATGATAAGACTTTCTGCATTACTGTGGGAAAATTTAGATGGCTCAATATGCGTAATAGTGAGGAGGGAAACACTAACCATTTAATTTCCAATATTTAGGGTTATTTTGCCCTAGTTTTATCTAACTTTAGCTCTGTAAATAAGAAGGCTCCAAGTAGGAATAAAAGGTAAAGTTAATAGTTATTTGAGCAGTTTAGGTAGGTTCTTTGGTGGATTTCCTCCCAGAAAGTGAGAAAGTGAATGACTAAAGTATGTAATGTTTCTCAAAGTAAGGTAGTTTCCAGTTCTTTAGCAAGTCAACTGATAGATCATTAAACAAATTTTGGTGATAGATCACTGTATTAGTTTCCCACGGCTGCTATAGCAAAGTACCACAAACTGAGCAGCTTAAACAACAGAAATTCATTGTCTTATAGTTCTATAGAAGTCTGAAATCAAGTCAGTAGGACCACATTCTCTCAGATCTATAGTGGAGAGTACCTCCTTGCCTCTTCCACCTTCTGCAGTGTGTTAGCAATCCTTGGCACCCCTTAGCACTCCTTGGCTTTAGGGGAGTCACTCCAATCTCTATCATCAGATGACTGTTTTCTCCCTATGTTTCTTCACCTCTTCCTTCTGTGAGTGTTGGTTCCAAATTTCCCCTTTTTATTTTTTTAAAAAAGATTTTATTTATTTACTTGAGAAAGAAAGAGAGCAAGGATAAGCTATGGGAGGGGCAGAGGAAGAGGGAGGGGGACAAGAAAACTCCCTACTGAGCAGGAAGCCCAATGTGGGTCTTGATTCCAGGACCCTGAGATCATGACCTGAGCTGAAGACAGCTGCTTAACTGACTGAGCCACCCAGGCGCCCCTCCCCTTTTATAAGGGCACCAGTCTTACTGGATAAGGGACCCATCCTATTCCAGCATGACCTTATATTAACCAATTACACCTGCAACAACCCTGTTTCCAAATAAGGTCACATTCTAAGGTACTAGGAGTCAGGGCTTCAACATATGAATTTTGGGGGATACAATTCAACCCATAACAAGGAGAAAGAATTCTGGAGGAAAGAAATTGCTAATTCATATCTAGAGAACCTTGGTAAGTTTGTATATTCTGTTTTCTTTCAGTCCTGAGTCAACCCTCAGTTGAGGGTTCAGCTGAGCCTTTGGGTATTCATTGCTGGTTGGAAGCTGTTTGGAGACTGGGCAGGTCCATCAGAAGCATAATTCCTTTCCAGAGGTGGCTTGGCATATGGAACTCACCAGGGGTAAAGGCAGTGGTAATGTGTGGGTGAGCCAGCAGGAGAGGTAGACAAGTCCAGACACAACTTGAAAAGAACCTTTCTATCCCAGACTACTTCCCAATACTTTATAGAAACCAGTTTCTGCTGGACCCAAGGAAAGCGCTTACTCAGTAGAATGTGACTGTCTCCTTCCAGAGTCACAGATTTATGAATTTTCCTGTTGGTTTCTTTATTTTCATCTCCCTAGTTGCTCAGAGGAAAATCAGGATAATTCTTACAGAAGGACTTTCAACCTAAGACCTTTTATTGCTCCTGGGTTTGTGGTTTTGGGTATTACTCATACATTTACATCCACAAAGTAATCTTGAGTTGTTGAAATGTGGTCATTAATTAATCAAGTAATCTAAGTAAAACCTTCCCTTTTAGGCATTTCTTGTATCAGTTTTCCAGTGAGTTTTGAAACTGCGTTTCCAATAATTTTCTGATCATGAAGGATCTTCTGGCTTTGGACTCACAGTAGAAAAGTTCATGGAAAGCCTAGGATGTTAACTTCTTTCCTGGCTATGTTCCAGCTGGTTTTAAAATGCTCTGCTTGCTTTGGCTTTCTTACATTCCCTCTTTATGTGGGTGTTATAGGAACCTTCCACTAGTGTCCAGTAAAACTCACCCCTTCCCTCTCACTCTTGTTACAAAAAGTTGGAAGAAAACTCGGAGGTAATCTTACCTTAAAACTCAGGCCAAAGGATAGACAGAGGTAACTGGAGGGGGACATGAGGCATGGTGGTCATTTTTCACACTTCACTGTTTGTGAAGAATAATCAGGCAAGAGCTCCACAGAGGGAATGACCCTTTATGTAGTGAGCCCTCTGGAGAAAATATGAGTCCCACCAGGATTTGAGGTTCACCTAGAGGTTTAAGAAAGGATTAGCAATTCATGTGTGCTACCAGCCAAAAGCAAAAAGGAAATTATTCTTGCGTTGTGGGTGGCCAAATGTCCATAGAGCTATGAGATTATCTGACAGAGATAAATCTCAATGAAGAAAAACAAAGGAGAGATTATTTCTAAGCAGAGAGCTGTACTATTAAGTCACCCAGGTAAGCAGTGAGCACTTAGGGGGATGTTCAAATGTAGAGAGTATCATACCTCTCATAATGTATTTTCAATAAATTTTTTTACTCCTTTTATAATTATGAAGGCAATACATGCACATTGAAGAATAATATATATTTGAAATAAAATATATTTGAAACAATATACTGTAAACCTTCTACCACAATTATTTTCATCATTGCACATTACCCTCTAGTTTTTGTCTAATGCTTTCATTTTTCTTGAGTTGTAATCTGCTTAATATTAAATCATAGTCATTATCACAATCATTTTACATGGCAATATACTAGTTCATCATATTATGTATGTTAAACCATTTTCCTGTGGTGGGATATTGGAAAGCATGTACTTGTATGGGTAAATTGAATTGTATTCCTCATAGATGGTATTTTGATTTATTGCATTTGGGGAGAATACATTTTCTAGGAATCATCTTGAGTTCATTAGACATAAGAATTTATTAAAAATGAGAATTACCCTGTATCTGCTCCACCAGCCATCTGTAGAAGATGAATACTATAAAATTTGTATCATGGAGTTAGCATTCTTAACAAAAAAAAAAAAAAGGAAAGGAATAAAAAGTGCTCTTTGGGTGTCAAGTACAGTCAAAATGAAATTTAAGGCATTAGTAGACAGATTAGTGACTGTAATAATGTATTTCTGTTTTCTGGATAAGAAGGCTTTCGGCATGGTCTGTGCAAAATGAAGCCAGAATTCCAAGTAGAAATGCAATAATGTTAAGAAAACTTTTCTTGGCATTATAAGCTCACACATGTACTTTTATATGCTTCAAAGTTGAAAAAAAGTTAAAATTCTGAAGTATTGAGGCCACAGCTATAAAAAATTAAGGTTTTAAACTAAGAAAATACATATTATGGTATTCCAAATGCTGTTCTAAATAGTGCTTTTTCATGCTGGCAAATGTTCTACTTCTGCCTAAATGTGAACAATCATTTTTGCTGGCCAAAACAGTTCAAACAAAAACAAAGGTAAGCCACCATTTCTTAACATAGTAAAGTTGAAAATTTCAAACATTTAATGGAAATTATTTTCACATTTATTGCATTGGTATTCAAAGGAAGTAGTAGGAATTCCATAAAAGTTTGTATTTATGCCAAAAGTAAATTGCTAGTGTAAAGTTATTTGGAGGTTAGAAGGATGATAAGTGGAGATGGTTTAGAAAGAAACAAGTATATCTATTTTAAAAACATTATTATTAGCTTCTCCCTTCTTTGACCCTCACACACTAAGAGTCCAAAAAGGATGCAGTGAGTATACTACCAAATATTCATTCTTTTTTTCATGTTTAACAGAAACTGAATTGTTCTCAGTGAGTTCCATGGATCCAGCTAAAATACTTCCCCAGACTTGCTCACTATTTGGGGCAGTGACATGACATTTCAGCAGATGAATAATGGACAAAATCTCCTAGATTCTACTTCTTTACTCTTCTTTCCTTCTTATTCTTGCCTGGAAAGTAGATAGTGAGGTTGAAGGTAACAACCACTTGGAGACATCCCACAGTAAGAATGAGGAATTAGGCTACACAATGAGAATGAGAAACAAAAAGAAAATAGGATCCTGGGGCACTGATGACTCCATGGAGCCACTGGGCTGCTTGTCTCTGTACTTCTTTTTATATGTGAGGCAAATCATGTGAGGCTATTTGGTTAAGTCACTCTTACCAGATTTCTGTTACATATAGTATACACAAATGGTAAATGAGGCCGACTCCTTGATATTCTTCTTCTTGTATCCTGTATTTTATTTACATACTATCCATAATGGATAATACTGTGCTTAGTGATTTTCATCCTCAAATACTCTGAGCTATTAATTACATCAGTGACAACATTTGTAAAGCATTGTCCTTGCTCATCATTGTGTTAAATGCTTCTAAGTTTCAGACACGTGTGCACTTAATAAATACGTATTTCCAGGTAATGTGGAAAGCTGTTTTGACTCCAAAATGCACACCCCCCCACACACATGCACATAATCACATAAATATATGTATGTACAAACATTCTATATAAGTTATGTGTTTTCCACTTGCCAATGCTGGTATGGCTTTGAAACACTTAGATATTAAAGAATCACTCTACGAGAGTAATTGCCACTATTTCCTTTTCCAGTTAGGATTTGTATATTATTGTAATGATGGACATTTATATGTCTCACTGAACTCTAAGGCCTTAGAGAACATAAGGGAACTGATGTGGCTGAAAGAGAGATAAGGAAACAGTGACTTTAGATCTCCAGCAGCATTTTTCAGGCCACCTGAGTAAGCATTCTGTAAAAACGAAATGAAACAAACGCACAGGATTTTAAACTCAAGGAACTTTTAGAAATACAGCATGCTACACCATCTTTTTCCTGGTGATTCATGGGCCCATTAAAGTTGCCTACAGTAGAGAAATTTGTGTAACTTTGTGTAATCTGGCATTTTCCAATCTTATATACCATGAAACCCTTCTGTTAAAGTTATGCCTATTAATAATGCCCAGTGGAAATACTTCTGAGACACATACTCTGGGAAACCCTGCAATATAGGGGCCAGAAACATGAAAAATCACCACTATTCTATGGTACTGATCTGGACTATTTAGCTCAGTTAGATAGTAATCAGAAATAAAACATATCACTTTTGGAAAAGGGAAGAAAAATGAAGACTCTTTACAGAAGACTGAAATGCTTAGTTCACTATGAAGGTGAGACATTTATTTTGTTTCTCATTTTATCTCTGGAGGTCAGAATACCTATGTGTAATGCAAATATATTCAATAAATTCTTGTTGATGGAAGGAAGGTTTCGTGGACGAAAGGATTGATGGAGAGATGTAAGGAATCTCATGGGATATCAGTATCCTAGAGAAACATCCTGGGCTGGTGTGGACTTAGTGAATCTCTTTTAATGAAAAGAATATAATGGAAGTGATGGTATGAGACTTCAAAGACTGGATATAAAAGGCATTGTGACTTCCTGCTTTCTTTCTCTTTCTCTTTCTCTTTTTCTCTTTCTCTCTTTCTCTGACTCTTTCTCTTTCTCTCTTTCTGTCTTTTTCATGCTCAGATAATCCACTGTGGAGGAAGCTAGTGGCCAGGTATGAAGCCCATGCGGTGAGGAACTGAGGCTTCCCACTAACAACCATGTGAGTGAGCCATGTGCAAGTGGCACGTTCAGCCCCAGTCAGGCCATAAGATGAAACTGCAGCCTCATGAGAGACTCTGAGCCAGTGCCACCCAGATGAGTGACTTCTGAACTCCTGACCCATAGAAGCTAAATAATACATGAATGGTTTAAATAGGAATTTTAGGAGTCAGACGTTTTAGAATATTATTTAATATATAAATGGATAACTAAGTCAGCAATTTGAAGAATTTTTAAAGAAATGGGAACTCATTTACAGCCCCTTTAAAAAAAAAAAAGAAACAGCCCCTCCTCAATCCTAATTTCACCACTTTGGTATGGCCAGGTTAGCTAGTTATCCATTAGTTCCTGTTGTGTTTTGTTTTTTCTTTCTTTCTTCTAAAGCAATGATCAGAAAGCTCTTTTGATACAGGGCCAGATAATATTTTAGGCCTTGTGGGCTGTGTGGTCTTTGTCACAACTACTAAACTCTGCCCTCGTAGCATGAACACAGCTGTAGACAATATTTAAATGAACAAGTATGGCTGTGCTCTAATAAAAACTTATTTATGGACATTGAAATTTGAATTTCACATAATTTTAACATCGTGAAATATTATTCTTCTTTTGATTTTTTAAAAAATTTTATTTTATTTTTTCAGTGTTCCAAGATTCCTTGTTTATGCCCCACACCCAGTGCTCCATGCAATATGTGCCCTCAGTACCCACCACCAGGCACTCCCATCCCCCCACCACCTTCCCTCCAAGACCCTCAGTTTGTTTCTGAGTCCAAAGTCTCTTATGTTTCGTTTCCCTCCTCGAATTACCCTACTTCTCATTTCCTTTCCTTCTTCTACTATCCTCTATATTACCCCTTATGCACCACAAGTAAGTGAAACCATGTGATACTTGACTTTCTCTACTTGACTTATTCACTCAGCATAATCTCTTCCAATCCAGCCCATATTGCTACAAAAGTTGGATATTCATCCTTTCTGATGGAGGTGTAGTATTCCATTGTATATATGTACCATGTCTTCTTTATCCATCCATCTGTTGAAGGGCACCTTGGCTCTTTCCACAGTTTGGCGATTGTGGCCATTGCTGCTATGAACATTGGGGTACATATGGCCCTTCTTTTCACTACATCTGTGTATTTGGGGTAAATACCCAGTAGTTCAATTGCAGGGTCATGGTGTAGCTCTATTTTTGATTTTTTAAGGGATCTCCACACTGTTTTCCAAAGTGGCTGCACCAACTTGCATTCCCACCAACAGTGTAAGAGGGTTCCCCTTTCTCTGCAGCCTCTCCAACACTTGTTGTTTCCTGTCATGTTAATTTTGGCAATTCTGACTGGTGTAAGGTGGTATCTCAGTGTGGTTTTGATTTGAATTTCCCTGATAGCTAGTGATAATGAACATTTTTTCATGTGTTTGTTAAACATTTGTATAACTTCTATGGAGAAGTGCCTCTTCTTGTCTCCTGCCCATTTTTTGGTGTGTTCATCTTCTTTTAGGATGTTGAGTTTGAGTAGTTCTTTATAGATCTTGGATATCAGCCCTTTATCTGTAGTGTCATTTGCAAATATCCTCTCCCATTCCATGTGTGGATTTTTTTTCAACCACTTAAAAATGTAAAAATCTTAGCTTGTAGGTCAACTAAACCCAGGCAGTGAACCAGATTTGGCCCATGGATATAGGTTGTGGATTCCTGTGTTAAAACAATAGAGTTCTTGATATTTAAGTATAACATGGATGCCCAAAATAGATATGTATTTCAGACAATAATCATGTGGCCAAGTTATAGTTAAGAGGATATAGGTGAAAATGATGTGTGCAAATTATGACTTATGCTCTTAAAGGGAAGTGGTGGACATCTCTACCCCACCCCTACATTTATTCCCCTTTTCCACTTCTCACTGGCTTTGGTGAAGATCATCTTGGACCATGTAGATGACAGAAATGTCCTTGGGATGGTGGAATAAACAGAAAAATCCAGAATTCCCTTTGGATAATGTGCAGTCATACTGTTATAAGGGTGAGAAATTGACTCTATGTTTTTAGATCCCTTTCCCATATCACCAAATGTGAGCTCTAACTAATTTAGCTGGTTAGTCTTTGGCTACCATCTCTTAAGTAATGACAGGTTAATGTGTTGTACTTTCAGAAATCATTGCAGACAGTGGTTAACAGCTATGTGTGGAGTTAAAGAAAATTCATTCTTGGTTACTTATCAAGTCAGGGTAGTCTGAACATAAAGTAATTTTAACTTTTTTAAAAACCCAGAGTTTTAAAAAAATTGCAGGTATTTGCCTTTTCTTCTGATTGTTGATTTCCTACAATTTGGACCTGAACAAATATATCTTTGTATTCCTTTTCTCCCATCTCTATCATACTATAGCCAAGAATGGAACATTATTAATTGAAAGAAACATAAAGAGTTCACTCTTTATAATCTCTGAGGAAGAATTAATTCGTATTGTCCTTTGTGGAGTTTATTTATATAAATGAATGGGCTTAAAATCCTCTACCACCCCCATACCCCAAGATCCCCTGATCCTATGGATCTTCTCATTCATATCACTGAAAGAAAATGTAGTCACAATAGATATACTTATTTTGTAAACACTTTTTTATTTTCCATAGCAGAACTTGTGGGTTCCAGGCCGTGAACCACAGTGAAAACAAATCCTCCAGCCCAAGTCTGCAGACCGGACTATGAGAATTGTCCACCATCACTTGGCAGCCCCAGAGCATCAGGCATTGTCCAAATACAATTGTTTGAGTTCATGTGCCGACACACAGTGCTTCCCATTCATCTCCCCCCGCTCCTTTCCCTGCCAAAACCAAACTTGCTTTAAGTAGGCACAGTCTTCCAAGTCCTGGCTGTTATTGTCCCCAAGAGATTTCAGGGAGATGCAGCCTTGGCTGAGGGTCAGAGCCAGAGGCCAGCCAGTGAAGGGAACAATGTCTGGGTTTTGAGAACAGCTGGAGCTTCAGAGGGAGAAAAACAGTTTGGCAAGTGAGGAAAGAATGTACTTGTCACTTCAAGAGGCAAGAAACTTCGATTTCTCTCCTGCTTCTGCCAGCAAGTGTTTATTGGAAAGGAGAGTGGTGGTGATGGCAGGTGACTTTTGGTTAGGACTTTATGGAATGTTTCATGTTTAGTTTATGTTTTCAAAGAGCAGATAAATGTACAAATCCCACAGTATAACTCTTCTGAATTCTGCTCTTGTTTTTATTGGATAACTGCATGTTGTTCTTTGGAGTTATTTTTAAGAATGCTGCCCCTAGTCCATTTTGAAACTGCTTGATTTCCTTGTATGTGAGCTAAAATTTTTGTAGGGATTTTGGAAGAAAATAGCAGAGGGCATTAAATGGAAGGTGAAGGGCTAAAGCACGAAAAGTCCTGTTCTGAGAACAGGAGCTGAATTTACAGATGGGGGAGTTGGATGGGCCTGTTCAGACAAAATAGGGACTTTTAGCTGACACCAAAGGTGAGCTTATGATAAGTTTGATGAAGTTGGGGGGGGGAATAAAGTTTTTAAGATGTCATATTCTTTGGTTGTGGCTTGAGTTCTCTGATTTTCTTGGATTCTTATGGAAATGAATAGGACAACAGAGACTATTTTCTCTTTCCGAATTCCCTTTGTTAGACTTGGAAAGTGTCACCTAATTTTAAGTATCATTTATAAAATGAATGAGAAGTTCACTATTAATATTGAAAAAATAATATTTATTACCATCTCAAGGTCTCTTATCTTACTTCTTCAATGCCCAACATTTTTGCCTACTAGGATTCTTCTTTTAACTATATCTTTTTTTTGTTTGTTTGTTTTTTAATTGGCAGTAAGAAATTCGTTAGCTGGGTTTTGGGGCACAAACACATCTAAAAGTTAAAATAGAGAATCAGTGGGAGGATTGGAAAAGGAACAAATATTTCTTGAGTTCTGTCTGTGTGACAGACCCCTATACTAGTTTCTTTCCTTTTAAGAATCTGTGAAGTATAAAATATTATACCCATTTTAAATAAGGGAGACTGAGGCTTATAAAAGGCCCTCATAAATTACCTGATATTATCTGATGTTCTATTAAATGATAAAGTCTATCTGGATATAAGCACGATTTTTATTCTGAAGTCCATATTCTTTCCATTGCCACACTTTTGTCTACATAATAAAATCTGGGCCAATTATGTTTAAATTGATAAATCACTAAAAACTGGTCAAAAATATTCTGTATATATTTTTTGTTACTCTTCTCTTGCTAGTGTGTTGTGATTCTAGGTAATGAGACTTGTTGCAAGGACACAGGACACCAGAGTATCTTCAGCTATATAGTCACTTTGGGTCCCCAAATTTTCCCCAAGTAGAATTAGTACTTCTTTTTTTTTAAATATTTTATTTGTTTATTTGACAGAGTGAAACACAGCTAGAAAGGGAACACAAGCAGGGGGAGTGAGAGAGGGAGAAGCAGGCTTCCCACCGAGCAGGGAGCCCGATGTGGGGCTTGAACCCGGGACTCTAGGATCATGACCAAAGGCAGCTGTTTAACGACTGAGCCACCCAGGTGCCCAAGAATTAGTACTTCTTGAGAGAAAAGTAATATGTCATGGTCTATTTGTCACTAACCACAATGAATTTCCTGGCCTGGCAAGGTTCATGCAAGCCACTTCAGAGGTATGGCCTCTTCCACATCAGACTGTGTGGTAACTTAGTGTTTAACTTGGGTACTCCCCTCTGAGGCCAAAGTACCAGGTTTCATTCAGCACCCATGGTGTGAATCCTATCAACTGTTTCTAAAGGGTCTTTTGGGCTGTTGTTCTTAGAAGGGGCTTGTGAGCAAAGCAGGAACTTAGAATTTCATAGACTTCTTCCCAGCAAGAACAGACAATGGGCATGTGAAGAAGTCAGTGAACTTCAGGGATTTTTTGTGGTCTTCTTTCTCCATTCACCAGCATCAAGAGCATCACCAGTGGGTTGATGTATTGCTGTGTTGTTGTTTTTTTTTTAATTTTTAATTTTTAATTTTTAAAAAAATCTAAAATTTTATTTCCTTATCTAGTTAGCATACAATGTTATGTTAGTTTCAGGTGTACAATAGAGTGGTTCAACACTTCCATTCAACACACGACGCTCATCACAAGCGCCCTCCTTCATCCCCTCCTAACCTATTTCACCCATCCCCTCACCCACCTCCCCTCTGGTAACCAGCAGTTTGTTCTCTAGAGTTAAGGGTCCGTTTCTTGGTTTGCCTATCTGTCTCCCTATTTTTTCCTTTGCTCATTTTGTTTTTTGTTTCTTAAATTCCACATATGAGTGAAATCATATATTTATCTTTCTCTCACTGACTCATTTTGCTTAGCATTATACTCTCTAGTTCCATCCATGTTGCTGTAAATGGCAAGATTACATTCTTTTTATAACTGAATAATGTTCCATTATATATATAACCACATCTTCTTTAGCCATTCACCTGTTAATGGACACTTGGGCTGCTTCCATATCTTGGCTATTGTAAATAATGCTACAGTAAACATAGGAGTGTATGTATTGCTCTGCATTACTGTTTTTGTATTTTTTGGGTAAATATCCAGTAGTGCAGTTGCTAGATTGCAGGGTAGTTTTATTTTTAGACTTTTGAAGAACTTCCACACAATTTTCCACAGTGGCTGTACCAGTTTGCATTCCCACCAGCAGTACACAAGAGTTCCTTTTCCTCCACATCCTTGTCAATGCTTGTTATTTCTTGTGTTTTTGATTTTAGCCATTCTGACAGATATAAAGTAGTTTTCTTGTAGTTTTTATTTGCATTTTCTTGATGATGAATGATCCCGAGTGTCTTTTCATGTGTCTGTTGGCCATGTCTTCTTTGGAGAAATGTCTGTTCATGTCTTCTGCCTGTTTTTTTTTAATTTTTTTTATTGAACTACTGTTTTTTTATTGGTGTTGAGTTGTATACATTCTTTTTTTAAAAAAAGATTTTATTTATTTATTTGACACAGAGAGAGAGAGATCACAAATATGTAGAGAGGCAGGCAAAGAAAGAAGGGGAAGCAGTCTCCCCGCTGAGCAGAGAGCCTGACATGGTACTCGATCCCAGAACCCTGAGATCATGACCTGAAGGCAAAGGCTTAACCCTCTGAGCCACCCAGGCGCCCCTGTATACATTCTTTATATATTTTGGATACTAAGCCTTTACTGGATATGTCATTTGCAAATATCTTCTCCTATTCAAGTTATCTCTTAGTTTTGTTGGTCGTTTCCTTTGCTGTGCAGAAGGCTTTTGTTTTGATGTAGTCCCAATAGTTTACTTTTGTTTTGATGTAGCCCCAATAGTTTACTTTTGCTTTTATTTTCCTTGCCTCAGGAGACATATCTAGAAAGATGTTGCTATGACTGATGTCAGAGAAATTACTGTGTTATCTTATAGGATTTTTGTGGCTTCATGTCTCATATTTATGTCTTTAATCCATTTTGAGTTTATTTTTGTGTATGACAAAATATGTGTATGATGCATATAGCTGTCCAATTTTCCCAACATCATTAGTTGAAGAGACTGTCTTCTTCCCATTGCATATTATTTCCTCCTTTGTTGAAAATTAATTAACCATATAATTGTGGGTTTATTTTGGGGTTTACTATTCTGTTATATTGATTTTGTATCTGTTTTTGTGTCAGCACCATACTGTTTTGATCACAACAGCTTTGTAATATAACTTGAAGTCTGAAACTATGATACCTCTAGTTCAATTTTTCTTTTTCAAAATTGCTTTGGCTATTCAGGGTCTTTTGTAGTTTCATACAAAATTTAGGATTGTTTTTTCTAGTTCTGTGACAAATGTTACTGATATTTTAATAGAGATTGCATTAAATCTGTAGTTTGCTTTGGGTAATATAGGCACTTTAACAATGTTTATTCTTTCAATCCATAAGCACGGAATATCTTTATATTTCTTTGTGTCCATTGATGTATTGTTTTGAGTGTCTACTTTGTGCTAATCATGGTGAGAATATTGATAATTCTTAGAAATTAGAAAAATACTTAATTCTTAGATATTGCCACTTTGCTGTGTTCACAAATACAGTAGTCAACACAAGCAATGCCTAAGGAGTCTCTGAACCACTATAGATATGTAGAAATATTTCTTATAAACCAGAATGTTTAATTAGAACTCTCATTTTCCAGGCATTTTAAGTAATCAATATTTTCCTGTCATTTGCACTATGACACATCTGGGTTGTTCAGTACACTTCATTTTGAATCTTTAACATTATGTGAGATATACATGAGAAATATGCATTTAAATAGTCACAGCAATGATCATAATAAATTCCAAGTGGGGGTGGTGTGCTCTAATTCTCATGAATTGAGGGATACTATTTCTATGTTATTGTTTTCTGTAGCAAGTCCTAAAAACAGCTGCACATGTCTGGCAATTTATAAGTTTCAATAAACTGAGGCAGCTGGGTGGCTCAGTCATTTAAGCATCTGACTCTTGATTTTGGCTCAGGTCATTATCTCAGGATCTCACTGATTAAGGCCCACATTGGCCTCTGCACTCAGTGGGGAATCAGCTTGAGATTCTCTTCCCTCTGCCCTTCCTACTACATGCTCTCTTTCTCCCCCCTTCTCTCCTAAAGTAAAAATAAATGTTTTTAAAAAGTTTCAATAAGCTAATGCTTGATAATAATACTAACTTATTTCTCTTAAGGATTAAATAATTGGAAGTTTAATTTTGCAGCTACATTTAAAAATAACATATATCAGGGCACCTGGGTGGCTCAGTTGTTAAGTGTCTGCCTTTAGCTCAGGTCATCATCCCAGGGTCCTGGGATCAAGCCCCGCATCTGGCTCCCTGCTCAGCGGGAAGCCTGCTTCTCTGTCTCCCACTCCCCCTCCTTGTGTTCCCTCTCTCACTGTGTCTCTCTCTGTCAAGCAAATAAATAAAATCTTAAAACAATTAGCATATATCATATAGAATTGCTGATACGGGTATAGTAGAACTTTGCTATTAAATCTACTGGATAAAATATGTTAAACAATTTGTCTTTTAACCAAACTGTACCCATAGGGCAAAGAGGATCAGAAGAGTTGTCCAGGGTAACACAACTTTATAGGCTCACATTGCTGTTGCTTTATTGTAAAATTGAGTCTATTGTAATAGGTATACTTTTATGTGTCTAAAATTGAAGAACCTATTCATAGATATTATACTCTATGTGTTAGTGATTCACTGAATGAATTATTAAATAAAAGAATATTTATTGGGGCGCCTGGGTGGCTCAGTTGGTTAAGCGACTGCCTTCGGCTCAGGTCATGATCCCGGAGACCCGGGATCGAGTCCCACATAGGGCTCCCTGCTCATCGGGAAGCCTGCTTCTTCCTCTATCACTCCCCCTGCTTTGTTCCCTCTCTGGCTGTGTTTCTCTCTGTCAAATAAATAAAATCTTTTAGAAAAAAGAATATTTATTAAAAGACTATTTTTAATAAGTTTCCTACTTCAGGAGAAGATATTTACAAATGATATATCTGATAAGGAGATAAAGAACTTATGCAACTTAACACACATAAAAACCCAATTTAAAAATGTGTAGATCTCAACTATACTTCAATTAAAAAAACGAGCAGAGGACCTGAACAGGTGTTTTTCCAAAGAAGACATTCAGATGGCCAAAAGACCCATGAAAAGATACTCAATGTCATTAAACATCAAGGAAATGCAAATCAAAACCAAAACATCATACACCTGTCAGAATGGCTGGACTAAAAAAGACAAAAGATAAGTGTTGACAAGGGTGTGGAGAAAAGGAACCCTCATGCAGTATTTCTGGGAATGTAATTGATACAGCCACTGTAGAAAATAATATGGAAGTTCCTCAAAACATTATAAATAGAAATACCATATGATTCCCTAATTTTACTACCAGGTATTTACCCAAAGAAAACAAAACACTAATTTGAGAAGATATATGCACTCCCATTTTTATTGCAGCATTACAATAAGTTTACAGTTTGCAATTACAATAGCCAAATGTGGAAATAACCTGTGTCCATCAATAGATGAATGTATAAAGAAGATGTGGATATATACACAATGGAGAATGTTGCTCAGCCATATAAAAGAATGAAATCTTGCCATTTGTGATAACATGGGTGGATCTAGAGGTTATTACGCTAAGTGAAATAAGGCAGAGAAAGACAAAGACAAATACTATGTAATTTCACTTATATGTAGGATATAAAAAACAAAGTCCAACAGACCCATAAATACAGAGAACACGCTGATGGTTGCCAGAGAGAGGAGGATGGGAGAATGGACAACATGGGTGAAGAGGACTGGAAGGTGCAGGCTTCCAGTTATGGAATGAATAGGTCATGGGAATAAAAGGTACAGCATTGGAGGGGAAAAAGTCAGTGGTATTGTAATAGCATTGTATGGCAATAGATGGTAGCTATACTTATGGTGAGCATAGCATAAGGTACAGACTTGTTGAATCATTACGTTGTACACCTAAAACTAATATAGCATTGTGTGTCAACTGTACTTCAATTAGAAAAATATAAACATTGCCTAGGAGGTATATCAAGTAGTCAACATACCAAGTCTGGGCTTTTCTAGGACTCTGGAGTACTACCAAATATGGTCCGGCCCTGGCCTTTTGGCTAGCTACTCACTCAGTTTTGTTAATGCTTGAATTGCATGTCATCAGGGAAACAGCTTAGCAAATCCACCAAAGTGTTGTGTATAGCAGCACGGCAGGGACATGTGGGTTGCTGGAGACAGACTGCTTGATTAAACCTTGACTTTGCTTTTTACTGGATTTTGTCCTAGGGCAAATTATCTCACCTCTGAGTCTCAACATCATCATCTGGAAAAGGTAAGGTAATAAATTACCTCGTATGTTACTATTGTAGTAAAATAATGTGAATAAAATGTGAAATGTGAATGAAATGATGCTTCTCAAGCACTTAGCCCATTCCAGGCAATACTAATGATTCAGTAAATGTTAGATGGTGACGATGATGTTATGTTGTGGATTTTTATCATTTTGTTATCATGACTATTTGAATTAAATAAAGCAGAAAGTTAATATATAAATTTGTAGTAAAACGTAGGATACTACCTGGAATGCTTGAGTAGCTTCTCAATAGTACTTCATTTCTTGGTTTAAGGATAATTTAGATATACTACTGGTAGTTAGAAAGCTGTCTGATTAATGAGGTCAGAACAAATGAACATAAGGAAAAGGAAGAAAAAAATAAGATAAAAACAGAGAGGAAGGCAAATTGTAAGAGACTCTTAATACAGGGAAAAAACCCAGGGTTGCTGGAGGGGAGGAGGGTGGGGTGAGCGGATAAGTGAGTGATGGGCTTTAAGGAGGGCACTTGATGTAATGAACACTGGGGGTTATATGCAACTGATGAATCACCAAATCCTACCCCTGAAACTAATAATACACTGTGTTAATTATATTGAATTTAAATAAAAAATAAGCAAAATATTTTAAAATAACCCATAAGTTTACAGACAAATTAAAGCCCAGCTTTTTTTGTTTGTTTTGTTTCATTTTTTACGTTTAGCTGGTATTAACTCACCTTAACATAGTAATCCCTGGTTATCTCTGCTGGTAGAATGCTGACTGGCCACTATATTTACTATTGATTACTTCTTTTTATTGAGGTAAAATTTAAATACATAAAAATTAACCATTTTAGAGTATATAATTTATTGGCATTTACTATCTTCATAATGTGTAAACACTTCCTCCTAGTAGTTGCAGAACATTTTTATCACTCCAAACAAAACCTCATACCCATTAAGTAAGTCCCTCCCCATTTCCCACTCCCCCATCCCCGGCAACCACCAATCTACTTTCTATCTTTGGGGATTTATTTATTTTGGATATTTCATGTAGATAGAACCATACAATATGTGACCTTTTATGTCTAGCTTCTGTCAATAAGCCCAATATTTTTGAGGTTCGTCTGCATTGTAGCATGTATCAGTACTCATGGCTGAGTCATAGACCATTGTTTGTGTAGGCAATATTTTGTTCATCTGCTCATCTGTTGATGGTCTTTGATTAATTTTTAAAAGTAGAAAATTACTTGGTAGATACAGGCCAAGAGAAAAAATACTTTCAACATGGGATTCAAAAGGGAAAATGTTAGGATGCTGAAACATAAAAGCTACACTTACCTACCAACCATTGGATCTCCAATGACTAGCACAGAATGTGGCACATAGGAGGTACTCAATATATATTTATTGCATGCATGCAATATGATGTTATAAACTGTAACATGATGTTTAATATGATGTTAAAAACTGACTTATGGGCATAATCAGTGCTTCCCATTGCACAAAGCCAACTAAAAGCCAGAGGGCAAGGGAGCTCGTTGATAGAGTCCGTGCAGGTCGGCTATAAGGGCACAGAGAAGCAGGGAGAAAGGTAGATCTGTAGGGGCAAACTAGGAAAGCCATCTTATGCATCAAAAGCCACTCAGGTCAGAAAGGGGCAAGTAGCTGCATCTCTTATCTTATTCAAGGCCATAGAAGAATGAGTGTTGAGTACCATACACATATACATAGCCATCCTTGTGCTTTCCTCCATTAACCTTACATTCTGGTTATAATACAGGGGGCCATAAAAGTCATATATAACAACTAATGATTTTGATTAGTATATAGGTACAGTGGGAAACTGCTGAAATTTAAGACCCATGGAGTGATAGTAATGATGCTAAATTTTAAGGAAAAATGAAACTCACCACACTATATGTATCATATGCCCTAGATCTGATTGCAAAGAAGCAAAATAAACTTAATAGAAACTGTGCCAGTTTAAGGAGTCTGGGAAAGGATCCTTGCTGGAAGAGCTCACCACACATTTGCAAACATAAATCAACTTTAAGACGAAATTTTCCTTGACTGTGGTAGTTGAAGAATGAATTTCCTTTGTTAGCCTATTTAGGAGTATAATCAGAATACTTTCACCACCAAAAGCACCATTTGATTATTCTAAAGATTATAATGAATTTACTCTGCTTCAGAATTGTTTTGTGTCCCACATGCTATCATTTTTTTTTTTTAACTGGGAGTAATTCCATGATAACTTTATCTGGCGAGCATGATTCAAGATTTGAACGTAAGTGTTATGCATAATTTTCAATAATAGTTTTGTGATGTATGGACTTGTCAGGAATTAGATGAGGTCTGTACACTCAGCAGCTTGATATATTTTATTAAAGAATATAGAAAATTATGAGGTTGGGGGACAGAAACATACATGATTAAAAGATAGGAGAATAAGTTATATGAGGAATGGCAAAAGCAATAAATATAATTTAACTTAAAGAAGGGGTATTTGAAGAAGAATTATATAGAAAATGCTGACCAACTGGATCTTTCTTTTCATTGAGCACATGGGATAATGAACTTAATCAACATAAGTTAAGAATATGAATAATGGATTCGAATAGACAGGTTAAAGTCCCATCTCCAAACACTTATTTGAAGTCTATAACTTTGGACAGATTCCTTAACTGATCTGACTTTGGTTTTTGGATGTGAAAAATGCACATATAACAATAATTATCTGATAAGGTGGTTGTGAGGATTAAATGAGCTCAGCTTTGTACCCTGATGCACCGTAAATGTCCACTAAGCTATTTTTATTGTTCAAAGTCAAGAACATTTAAATATTGGACTAGATCCTCAAAGGAATGCCTTCTTCCCTTGAGAGCCGTGAGACTGTGAAGGGGTCCCCTCTGTCCGCAAGGAACATTCTTCTCCAGATGATCCATTTATGTATTTTTCTAGCTCACAATCCTAGCAGCAAACTATAAATAAGGAGCAGCTGTTGTAAAAATCCTTCTTACTCTTTCATGTTGGCTTGCTATCTCTGGGGAGAAAATTTTTACTATTTAAATTCCATGTTTGTCACCCTGGACATGGGTTGGAATTGGAGCCTTGCTGCTAATGGGGCTATACCAAAGCTCCCAGTGGGGACCAGTGCCCAAGAGGTAGGCTGCTCTCAGACAAGCCTCACACTTCAGTAAGACAGGCCAGATCTGCCTGATACTTTCTGCAAGCCAAGGGCAGTTGCTCTGCCAGGGTATGGGCCAGGGACTTGACATTCTCCGGGAGCAGTCTCCCCCAGTGACCATCAGAGTTGGTGGGTGAGTTCTTGAGCTCCTTTACTCCTCAGGTGAGACTATTCTCTTGTTTTTCTCACAGGACTCCACCCCAGGCATCCACATGGGATTCTCTTTTATTTGCTGCCTCCTCTTTCTTGTCTCACTTCTCCCACTTTCCTTTTGGTGTTTTCGGAGATTACCTCTCAAATAAATTGCTTGCATTAAAAATCCTTGTTTCAAAGTCTGCTTTGGGGGGGGGGCTCAACTGAGGCAGGGTGTCAATGGCTATCTTTCATGATTTGTTGATTTATGTTTTCCAGCTTTATTGAGACACAATGGATACATAATTGTGTAAGTTTAGGGTGTATAAAGTGTTCCTTCGATACACATATATACTGTGTCTTTCATGTTTTCAGGACAGTGAACATCAAAATAGAGATTATGGGAGATTTGATGTGAATGGGAAAGGCTGCGGTTTATGGGGGGAACTGAGAAGATGAGTGTCCATGCACTCTAATTACAAACATTTTATTAACTATTACAGGCCAGACGCTGATCTAAATCTTACTAGCATAACAGTGGGTGCTGTCCTGGACAGATTCACACTGTTCTAGGAAAGACAAACCTAGCAATTCATCATTAAATTCCAAGATGATTCAAGACTTAGAAAGCTGAGAACGAAGTGCTATGGGAGTACAGACAAGAGAGAAGCTCAATGGGCTGATGGGGATGTATTTCAAATTCACAAAAGCTGTCTATTTGTGCTAAAGGATGAGTAGGACTTTGGTGGACACAAGTTGAGACTTGCCTTCTAGGCAAGAAGAACAACCTGTCCCTGCATCGAGTTTGAAGTTGCATGGAGTGTTTGCATGGACAGTTGGAGAAAAGCTCACTGAGGGCTGGAGAAGAGGCAGGAGCTCAGGCTGAGAGAATGTGAAAAGTCTGATTATGAAAAGTCTTGTCTCTTTCAGTTGTAGAACAGATGACAGGAGTGGGAAGGGTTTCATGCCTCAGAAAATGCAAGTACGATGTCTTGTCTCAACACTTCCTTTCTGCATGTCTCTAGTGCAAGGAGAAAAGAGGGGAAGAGGCTCAGGAGAGAGGCTGTGTATTTTCAGGTACATTCATTACTGATTATAATATGCCAGGCCCTATGCTAGTGTTTCCTTTCAAAAGCTTATCCGATTTCATCCTCATGGTAAGCCTGCAAGGTAGGACTATTGAGCTGTTTTGCTGGGGAAGACATTGAGGTTTGGAAGAGGTCTAGAAAATTGTAAGATTTGGAATCATGACTACCTGCTTTAAAATATCTTAAGCACTATACCATACTACTTCTCTCTTGGAAGAAGCAAATGTGGAGTGGGCAGAAGCTGCTGAGTTCACCTTTCCTGGATTGGGGTGACAGCTAAGTGGAGAGCACTGAAGGCAGAGACCTACTTGCTCAGTTCTGCTCATTTGGAGCAGCAAAAATCAGAAGACACCAGAAGGAGCAGCCATCATGCGAAAAGACATTTGTTTTGTTATTTACTTTGGCGAAGTGTCCAGAAAATATTTTGGATTTGGAGTATTTGTTTTTTCATCAGATTCACCCTTAGCAACTGCTAAAAGCATCCAACAGATGACAAGAAAATAAAAAAAAAATCACTTAAGTCACCAATAGTGGCAAAGCCAGTGCCACGGAGTAAGTGACTTGGCTTTGGTTAACCATTTCCGGGACAAGCCTGCATACAGCACTATCATACTTCTATACCACCTCAGTACCACCTCAGAGTTGATCTTGTCTTTTGCAAAAGACTTAAGGAAACACAACTGTAATTTTTCTGCTATGCTCCCAGCATTTTTGAAGTACTTAATTTTTTTTTTTGACTTTAACATTTGTCTTAAGAAAACAGTTACTTGAAAGAAAATGTTTGTCTTTAACCTGTCATTTAATACTTGCAAATGTTGGGTCTAGTTGGTGTGACTTAGAGTTTTTTTCCTATGGACAGAATTCTGAAATCTAGATAGATAAGGAATCGAAGATGCATCCTATGTTTTCATAAATAAATAGTGGAAACCAGACATATAAATGGTTTTGAAAATTTTAAGTACTGTGCATTCTTTTGCTACACTAGAATAGAAAAGGAAAGGAGTACAGAGACAATCTAGAAAATGCCGAAGTACTTTTTTTTTTTTAAGAACTCAAGACCCAAAGATCAAGACCTGAGCTGAAATCAAGGGTCGAACACTTAACCCATTGAGCCAGCCAGGCACCCCCAAAAAGCCAAAGTACCTTTTAAACATGTTACTGAAGCATTAATGAAAAAGCTCCAAATTTCAGAATAATCAACTATTAATCTTCTTCTACTGGACTCAAAATCTTATTTTTAACAGAAGTCTCACAGTGGGGGCATCTGGGCAACTTAGCCAGTTAAGCATCTGCCTTCAGCTCAAGTCATGATTTCAGGGTCCTGGGATCCAGCCCCCACTCCTCTCATCGGACTCCTTGCTCAGTGGGGAGTCTGCTTCTCCCCTCCCCCATGCTGTCTCTCTCTCTTAAATAAATAAAATCTTAGAAAAAAAAAGTCTCACAATGGTCAGTGCAATGTAAAACTGTTGTGTTTTTTTTTTTTTTAAATAAAGTTTTACTTGAAACATCCCATTTCTGTAATGGATGTCAAAACACCCACATCATCCGATGACCTAAAAACTGCCATCCACAGTTACAAGAAGATCACAGCATATGGGGACTAGACATTTTGAGTAGGATTGTTTCAGGCAACAATCTTGTAATAAGGGTTTAGATCATTTTTCCATCAGCTACTTGATCCCTGTCTATCTGTTAGAATCGGAACAATGTTTCCTCTGTATCAGACTCCCAGTGGTCTTTGGGAATGAACCTGGAAATGTTAACTTGCTGCTCCTGGTGATGCTTGATGGTTATTCCTCTTCAGACTGAAGAGGGGAAAATCTAATGCATTCATCTAAAAACTTTATTTGCTATGGGAATTTGCTTTGGCTAATGCAATGTTTAAGACCTGCTGGTTCACTCAAAGGTCAAGGAACATTTATGTAAGGGATCTTTAATAACATTCTTTCAGCTTGGCGAGCAGAGAATACCCTGATGCCAGTTTTCCTCTCTTTTGAGTATTAAATTTGTGTATGCCTTCAACTAAATTCCCACTAAATAGTGAAATTGTTTTCAAAATATGCAGATAACATCATGTGAAGTTAGAGCATTTGTTTTACTTTTATTTCCTTTTCAGCAATTTTTCTTTTCTGGTTTGTCAAAAGCACTGTTTTTGAAACACTGGTCATGACCAGTCTGCATTATGAAAACATCTTTTACCAAACAAGTCAGTTTGCATTAAAATGCTCCCTGAAAAAAATAAAATAAAATAAAATAAAATGCTCCCTGAGGGGATGTTTACCTGCTTGTCTCAAAGTATGTTCTGCAAACTTCTCATTCTAAACCCTGGTTATTAGGATGCTAACAGTTCTCCTTTAGTGAAAATGTTCTTCCGGTGATTAAATAAGTTTGAGTGATTCTGGGAATGGGGTGACACCGCTTGCTTTCTTCTACTTCCAGTTTGAAACTACTTGACTCAGGTATCTGTTGAAACTGTGGGCCTTGGGGTGTGGGTGAGACTTTAGGCCCTGTTAGGTCCTGTTGGCGAGAACTGGGACACGGTTTGCTTGGATTACAGAACACCTTGTAAGCACTTGGCAAGCACAAGGCCCTTAATCCTCAGAAAATCTTGGGGGAACATGCACCTCAGTTTCAGGTGTGTGTTAAGTCTCCCCCTCCCCAAGTGTCCACAGACTAAGAGAGAGCTGAAAGGCTAATTTGCGTCTACCCTGCCAGTCAGAGTGGGAGGCGACAGGGAAATTCCGAAGGATTGGTCCCCTGATTTTTCATCACATGCCCCAGGTCTTGAGAACCCTTTGCCTATCACTGCCCATGGGTCTCACTGCCCTTTTGCTTTCTTAGCAATAAAGTCCAAGTCCCAAAGAAGCGACAAAGAGAGATGGCAGCCTAGCCGAGAGCCACCCAAGAGAGAAGGAACATGTGGAGCTATCAGAACATGACACGGAAGAACAAGAATGGAAATACAAGCACCAGGGAGGAGATTCCTGCTCAAGATGGTGGCATAGGAGGGTCCCAGCTCACATCCTCCTGGACAAATCCAGTCTACAGCTACCTAGAGAACAAAGTCTCCTAGGGGAAATGCCCCCCCTCCCAAACACCTTACATATTATCTGAGCCACCTGTACATCTGGTGAGTGAGAGAAGTCTCATTTCAAAGCAGGTAGGAGAAGCTAGGACACAATCTTGCCATAAGCCCGGTCCCCAGTGCAGTAACCCACAATTGGGAGTAAACTCCAAACACCAAGCTTCCTTCTGAGGAGGATGGACTTAAACCCCACATCAAGCACCCAACTTTTAAGACCTGAGAGACAAGCCCTAAAACATTTTGCTTTGAAAAATACCAGGGCTCATGTCTATGGGACTTGCAAGACTGTGAGTCTCTGAGAAACGGCTCCTAGAGGGCTTGAGTGCTTGGACTCACCTGCCTTGGGGCTCCGGGCAGAGGCAGCCAATATAGAGGAGCCCAGACTTTGTGTGCATGAGGTTCATTTGCTAATTTTAAAGCCTCGGTCTAAGGGGCAAGCATCTAATTCATCAACATGCTGGCTGATGGGTACCTTCTTCACACTCTCCCTGCCTCCCTGTAGCCAGCAGATGCTATTGCTATCTTTTTTTCCTTTCTTCTCTCTCTCTCTCTCTCTCTCTCTCTCTCTCTCTCTCTCTCTCTCTCTCTCCCTCTATTTTTTCTTTCCCTCTTCAGGCACCATTTATATGTTTTCCCTCTGCCTCATTCCAACCAATGGGCCCCATCTTCGTGCTCTCTCTCTGCCTCACTCCAGAGCATCAATATTTCCTAGAGGGGAGCTCTCACATGTGGCTAGTGCTCCTGGTTTTATAGCTGTCATCCAGGGGACACCCCTTGATCACCTGGCTCTGGAGGCCAGAGGTGCTTATGATCCTGAGTCCTATGGGACAGTACCAATCTGAGAGGCAATTCTCAGCAGGCTCCTATTCCCTGGGGCACTGCACAAACAGCAGATGGAGACACACTCCAGGCTTTCAAAAAAGCCTGCTTGCTGGTGCTTGTCCTGGAACTTTGGTCTGAGGGGCAGGCTTGTGGTTTAGCACACAACTAGAGGCCAACAGAGGTGCTCTCAGGGAATGGGGCTGATAAACTTCATCCTTGCACCCTTCCTCTGCTCAGCTACCGCTCACTGTATCTCCCCCAAACAAACTTCTATGCTCCTCTGGTGCCCTGATTTCTGCAGCTTGCCACCAGGGGACATCTGTACATTGCCTGACTCTGGTGGTCAGTGGGGCTGATGCTTGTGGTCCCACAGGACTGTATGTATTTGCATACTTTCAAAGCTGCTGCCTGAGGGTCTGGCTTCTAATCAGCTAGATGGAAATTATGATGGAAAAGATAAAAGACTGGAGGGTAAATCCAGGAAACTGAACATATGGGTAGTAGGTATTCAGAAGGGGAATAGAGAACAGATGGAGGAGACACTGTCAAATTCTAGGGGAACATTTTTCAAGGCTGAGCTGTCTGGAGTCTGCAGATTTAAAGCACTCACAGGGGTCCACGATGAACCGTTCAGAAAAGATACACAATTATTTTCTGGAAAAATTCTTAAACTTTAACGGATAAAGAAAAACTTTCTATAATCTTCCAGAGAAGAATGATTAAATTATCTACTGAGATGAAAGAATCATAATGCCACTAGAATACCCATCTGTAAACAAAGGAAACTAAAAGACAATTGAATAACATCAGAGAAAAGGAATAATACCTCAAGAATGCTACATCCAGCCAAGATATTATTCACCTGAATAGTCATTCAAAGATATATGATGAAACAGAGTTGTCCAAGTAACCCCTCTGAGAAAAATATTTAAGATAATCTAACTGAGATATAAATTGAACTCAAATTAAGAACTCAGACCAGAGGAAAGATGAAGAGGACAGAAATAAGTGATGAAGAGATTCACTCATTCGGTGGACAGGTACTTACTGCGGATTGTGTGCCTAATACATACCAACACAGTTGTTGACAATGGGATACTGCAGGGACTAAAATAAACAAGAGTTAAATCTTAATGGATGAATATAATCTATCTGAGAATAAGTAGAAATGTTTAATTAAGGCTGGTGGAAATACATTGTATTGGGTTTTAAAATAAATACTAAATTAAAAAGCCTAAGAGAAGCGGGGAGGGAAGCATGAATGTATCATGAAATCCTCATGGAAGGCATGGAAATGACAGGTTTTGAGGACTGGGAAGGTAAAATTAAAAATACTCTAAAGAAGTTTTTCTATTGGGAAAGAGTGGCAAAGCAGTTGTTTTAATTGCAGATATCAACTAGGGTTGGCTAAAATCTAAAGAGGACTTTAGACATCTCCTTCCTTAATCTCTAGGACTGAATATCGTGTGTGTGATTCTGTTGTCTTACATGGCAAAGGCATTTTTGCAAATATAATTAGGGTTACTAATTAGTTGGCTCTGAGTTAATCAAAAGGGAGATCATCAGGGTAGACCTGATGTAATCGCATGAGCACTTTTTCTCGGGAGGGAGGAGTGGAGGGAGTGGCAGAGCGAGAGAGAGGATCCTAAGCAGGTTACACACACAACACAGAGCCCAGTGGGGCCCTCAATCCCACAACCCTGAGATCATGACCCCAACCCATATCAAGGGTCAGACTGAGCCACCAGGCCCCCCAGATCACATGAGCACTTTAAAAGCCGAGTTTTCTCCAGCTGATGGCAGAAGACAAAGTCAGACTGAAAGCTCAGGAAGGATTTGCTGCAACACTGATGGCTTTGAAGATGGAAGGGGCCACAATGCAAGAACTCAAAGGTGGCTTTTACTTGCTGAGAACAGCCTTTGGCCAACAGCCAACAAATAAATGAAGAGCTCAGTTCTACACAGGCAAGAAACTCTCTTCTACCAACGATGTGAATAAGCCTGGAAACGGATTCTACTCAGACCTTCCAGATAAGATCCCACCATGGCCATCACCTTGATTTCTGCCTGTGAAACTAAGCAGAGAATTCAGGTGTCCAGACTTCTGACATACAGAACTGCAAGCTAATAAATGGAATTGTTTTACACTGCTGATTTTGTGATAATCTGTAATGTGGCAGTACAGAACTATTATGTCAACTTGTGAAAGTATTAGCTGATACTTTACCTTTATGACATCATCTTGATGTTTTTGACGAATCACAATTTTATAGCTTAGACTTAGTAACAAATAGTTTATAATAATTTGATAACTAATATCTAAACTGAAATAAATAATACAGAAATAAATATATCTGGAAGTCCTTTGTAGACCATAGAGTAATATATAGTCCTTAGAAGCATATATAGAACTTTAGGAAATGCATCCAGAGCATTAGTCTTTAGCTTGTTGACTCTTCTCCATCAGCATGACACTTAGTAACATTCTGGGTGTTAACTCAAATGGGAGTGGCCTTTAACTAAGTTAGTATGAAATGTTTGCACTACAAACCTCTAGTTTTTTTAAAAAAGATTTTTATTTATTTATTTGACAGAGAGAAACACAGCTGGAGAGGGAACACAAGCAGGGGGAGCAAGAGAGGAAGAAGCAGGCTTCCAGCTAAGCAGGGAGCCTGATGCAGGGCTCGATCCTGGATTCCAGGAACATGATCCGAGCCAAAGGCAGACACTTAACAACTGAGCCACCCAGGCGCCCCTGCAAACCTATAATTAACAGAAAAATTTTATATACTTTATACAGAGTTGCCTGGTTAATAGAGTTTTCTCATGCTTTATTACTATTGTCTTTTACATTTAAATATCTATTTTATTTAAATTTTCATCCTGTCATTCTCTTATCATCCTCAGTTTTCTTTTTACTGTAATGGTTTATAGCCTCCTCAACTTTTACAATTGCAAATTAACATTATTATTTCTATCAGAAATCTGGAAAATAGAAAGGGAAATCAAAGAATCGATTCCATTTACTATAGCACCCAAAACCATAAGATACTTAGGAATAAACCTAACCAAAGAAGGTAAGGATCTGTACTCGAGGAACTACAGAACACTCATGAAAGAAATTGAAGAAGACACAAAAAGATGGAAGAGCATTCCATGCTCATGGATCAGAAGAATAAACATTGTCAAAATGTCTGTCCTGCTCAGAGCTATCTATACTTTCAGTGCCATTCCGATCAAAATTCCACCAACATTCTTCAAAGCATTGGAACAAACAATCCTAAAATTTATATGGAACCAAAAAAGACCCTGAATCGCTAAGGAATTGTTGAAGAAGAAAAACAAAGCTGGGGGCATCACGTTACCCGACTTCAGGTTTTATTACAAAGCTGTGATTACCAAGACAGCGTGGTACTGGCACAAAAACAGACAAATTGACCAATAGAACAGAGTAGAGAGGCCAGATATGGACCCACAAATCTATGGTCAAATCATCTTCGACAAAGCAGGAAAAAATATCCTGTGTAAAAAGACAGTCTCTTCAATAAATGTGCTGGGAAAATTGGACAGCTACATATAGAAAAATGAAGCTAGACCATTCTCTTACACCACACACAAAGGCAAACTCGAAATGGATGAAAGACCTCAATGTGAGGCAGGAATCCATCAAAATCCTGTTAGAGAACATAGGCAGTAACCTCTTTGACATCGGCCACAGCAACTTCTTCCAAGACACGTCTCCAAAGGCAAAGGAGACAAAAGAGAAAATGAGCTTTTGGGACTTCATCAAAGTAAAAGCTTCTGCACAGCAAAGGAAACAGTCAACAAAACAAAGAGGCAACCCACGGAATGGGAGAGGATATTTGCAAATGACACTACAGACAAAGGGCTGATATCCAAGATCTATAAAGAACTACTCAAACTCAACATCCAAAAAGAAGATCATCACATCAAAAAATGGGCAAGAGACATGAAGAAGCACTTCTCCATAGAAGTTATACAAATGGCTAACAGACACATGAAAAAATGTTCATCATCACTAGCTATCAGGGAAATTCAAATCAAAGCCACACTGAGATACTACCAATCAGAATGGGCAAAATTAACAAGACAGGAAACAAGTGTTGGAGAGGCTGCGGAGAAAGGGGAACCCTCTTACACTGTTGGTGGGAATGCAAGTTGGTGCAGCCGCTTTGGAAAACAGTGTGGAGATCCCTTAAAAAATTAAAATAGAGCCTCACTATGACCCTGCAATAGCACTACTGGGTATTTACCCCAAAGATACAGATGCAGTGAAAAGAACGGCCATATGCATCCCAATGTTTATCGCAGCAATGGCCACAATTGCCAAACTGTGGAAAGAGCTGAGGTGCCCTTCAACAGATGAATGGATAAAGAAGGTGTGGTACATATATACAATGGAATACTACACCTCCATCAGATGAATATCCAACTTTTGTAGCAACATGGACTGGACTGGAAGAGATTATGCTGAATGAAATAAGCCAAGTAGAGAAAGTCAAATGTCACATGGTTTCACTTACTTGTGGTGCATAAGGGGTAATATAGAGGACAGTAGGAGAAGAAAAGGATATGGGAAGTAGAGTAATTTGTGGAGAGAAACAAAATAATGAGAGACTTTGGACTTAGAATTTCTTAACTATTATACAATTTCTGGGTTTACCTAATCTCATGGCTCCTTAATTCAGAGACCTTTCAAAGTCATCCAAAGCTCAAAAGGCAATGTGAAATGGCAGAAAGAATGTTGTACTATATTGGAAGCTGGAGAACTGAGTTCAGTCTTCAGAATTCCATTAGCTAGCTAATTCCATTAGCTAGTATTGCCATCTTTTGGCAAATCTCTTCTCTTTTCTTACAGGCTCTACATTTTAACATTTGTAATTCAGATTTCCCTCCCTTCCTTTCCTTTTCCTTCCTTCCTTCCTTCCTTCCTTCCTTCCTTCCTTCCTTCCTTCCTTCCTTCCTTCCAAGTAGGCTCCATGCCCAACATGGGGCTTGAACTCATGACCTCGAGATCAAGAGTCACATGCTCTACCACTAAGCCAGCCAGAAGACCCTTAACATTTCTAATGAAAAGGAGTGGTTTCCACACTGTAGAACCCTAGGCCTTTCTTGGAGGTCCCCATGTTTGCTCTAGAAATGTCAAGAGCCAATGGGGTGGCTTTTGGATGCCTGCTCCTGTTTTCATTGGTAGAGTTCTTTTATCTGCTTCATAAAGTGGCTTCTATATCACTTTTCATTTCAAGAAATAGCTGTAGAGATTTTGAAAAATGAACACCTGAGTATTAGGTGGTTTCTAAGATTTATCCTCTTTTAAATATAAGTTCCTTCATCCACCTGAATTTTCTTTTCTGAATCTGGTAACTGAATACATTCAGATAGCAAGGAATATACATTATACTATGTATTAGTCATACTCCATAGAAACAGAACCAACAGGATTGTGTTCATTTTAAGGAATTGGCTCACCTCAATGAGGAGGCTTTCTGAGTCCAAAATCATCAGAGGAGACCAGTAGACTGCAGACTCCTGACAGAATTCCCTCTGGGTTAGGACAGGATGGTGCTGGTGCTGGTGTCTGCCTTTGTGTTTTTAAGACCTTCAAATGACTGGATGAGGACCAATCCAGAGGGCAATGTGCTTTACCAGAAGTCCACCAACTTAAGTGTCAATTTTATCCAAAAATTTCCGGGGGAATGTTTGACCAATTTCTAGGCCCTGTGGCCTAGTGAAGCTGACATGTACAATCAACCATCACCTGCTAGGAAGAAAAGAAATAGGCCATTTTAGCTATATAATTTGTCTTTTGCCAATAGATGAGAATATGCACAATAAAAGATAAAATAGTACAATTTATTTTGTGGAAGATGAAAGAATTAGAAAAATTAAAGTTTCATTTGGATAAGTAAAGCATGCTTTTTGGGACAGCTAAAATGACTGTGGATTTTTAAGTTAAACTGTTTGGACAAAAAATTTCTCCTCTTTGAGTAAATGTTGGGCATTGTGTTATGAACAAAATAGCTCCTGCTAAATGATACGTATTTCTTTCACTGATGAACTATCTCTATGTTCCTTAGCGATCATGGATTTATGATGTCCCAGTCTTTATTTCATCTCTGTTTCTTTCTAAGTCTCTGCTTCTTGTATCTGCTTAGTGTTTCCCTTTGTCATTCCTCCCATCTTTGTTTATTTGTTGCTACTGTCTTCAGCAACTTTTCAGTAAATCATGGCATTTTGCAAGAAATAAATGAACATGCTCTTAGATTGTTCTATATAAAGAATGTATCTTTTTTTTAATAGTCACTTGTTTGGTAATTGTCTTTGAGGCAAAAGGAAGGGGCAAGGTACATTCATCTTACAGAACAATAGAGAAATGAAGCATTTGTTCAAATTTAGTGGTAAATGTAATGAATAATAAAGGTTCCTTTTTCTCTGAGTGTCAAATGAAATTTATGTAATTTAGCAATGTATATCATAGAATAAAAATAATTTGTGTAGTGCTGAAGCTCCCCTTGAAATAGTTTTTTTCCTCCCACAGAACATTTTCTTGCTAATTTAATTATTCTCTTCTCTGTACCTTGAGAGTTCTAGTGCTATCCAGATGTGAAATATGCCTTAAAAAAAAGAGAAGTGTTTCATTATGAAATGACATGCACGACATATTTGCTTATAATGACACCATATAGCCAAATTCCCAAAGCAGCAACAACTAAGTTTCTCAGGCCCTCTTAACAACTCATTTGTATTCTTTCAACATGATTCCTTGCTTAAACACTGCTTCCTTAAGTTGGGCCAAGGTTATAACTGATTTATCTATTTTGCAGCCTCAGGAAGAGACTGATATTTTAACTCCTAAAAAAAAAAAAAAAAAAAAAAAAGATGAAGGACACTCTTTCGGTATTTTTAAAAGACCAAAAAGATTGGACATAAAACTCTGGAATAGAGAGTACAACTTTTTCATGTTCTCAAAGTAAGTAAATGCAAGGAAAAAATACTTAGACTGTGAAGACATTACTCTGATGAGCAAAGGTGCTATTCCAGCGGTCAGGAAGTGGCCAAGAAGCCCACTCAAAACATCACCAGCTTTTAAGAAAGACAGCATCACCTGTTAACTATCTTGATTTGAGGTTACTTTTGAGATCAGAATGGTATGCTCACAGTTATCTTTGAGATTGTTCTAGAAAAAAGAATTTACCCATTGCTAGGTTCAAGGAAAAAGGAACAGGTCTTAAAAATTTGAACACAGTGTTCTACAGTTAGCATTTCTTTCTCCACAGAAGCATTGTCTTGCCTCCTGCTCCCCTAGCTTCATTTGGACAAGTACTGTCTTATTTATTGTTGTGTCTCTGGAACCTCACAATGATCTTGGATAAGACTGCATATTAAAAAAGTATTTGTTAAGCTGAGTTAACTAAACTGATTTCTCACTATTAATATACTGTTAATTCTAGCTTTCGCTTATTGTGCTGTATTGTGAGATCTTAGAATTACTGTGATATTCTTTTAAGGCCCAGTAGAAGCAACTAAGTAACAGTAACATAAGAGTAACGTCATTTGTCATTATGAATCAACATACAAAAAAGACTTAGAGGCAAATTTCAGGATTGAATATAGAACATCCATCTCTAAATAAATTTATGGCTACAGAAACCCTGACATACTTCCAGCCCCTACCCAAAGAAGATAAAATGTTGATTTTCAGTGAGTTCGGTTCAATTTAAATTCCTCAGATTATTTTCCCCTACACCTTCTTCTGAAGGCAACTAATGAATAGCTATATGCCCCCCTGTGTCTACTCATACATTAGTATTCCACTGTACCGCCTACATTTGGTTATTTCTAACTTGTTAGGGGTTAGAACTAGAATCAGAAGTTGCAGATTAATGGTCCACACCCAAATGGGGCTCCCCACAGTTGGTTTTGTTTGGTATTTTAGAAATTAGTATTTGTATTTCGGGGTCCCTAAAACCATCGTTGGGCTCAATGATTTGCTAGAAAGACTTACAGAACAAAGAAAAACTGTTATCTCATGCTTACTGTTTATTACATCAAAAGGATAAAGATTAGAATCAGCAATCGAAAAAGGTACATAGGGCAATGTGTAGGAGACTCCCTACAGAAATTTCAGTTGTTCTATCCTGGTAGTCATGGGGACAGCATGCATGAGATATTGCCAACCGAGGACATTCACTTGAACCCTGGTATCCAGTGTTTTTCTTGGTTGGTCCCATAGATGACCATTTGGTCTAGAGGCCAGGCTGATATCCCAGAACCCATAAATCACTTTGTTGGCATAGACTCTCCAATAGGCTGTAAGGCCCTCAGGCAAACAAAATACCCTTATCAGGCAGGGTATTCTAAAGACTTACAGGTTACCTTCTAGGAGCTCGATGAAAACAAATGTTTCTTTGTAATGTGCAGAGTGTAGTCAACCCAGACCAGCTGAGTGAATCATTGGCCAAATAGTATTAGTAGTAAACCTATGAGATTTAGGAAATTCCACATTAAATATGCATTTTTGGATTCTGTTCAAAAACTGGACAAACTGGCCCATGTGTCAATTTGGCCACTAATGAGAGCTGAGCAGCTGTTGTTACTTTAGAAAAGGCACGTTCGTTCCAGCCTACCGTGGTCCTTCAATATCATCCCCAATTTGTTTCGCTCAATTACATGACTTGTCCATCTCTTATAAACATTGGATTATAGATAGTTTGGAAAGTAACAGATCTGTTAAAGATTCAGAATAAAAAAAAGATCATTCTTTTACCTCCTGAATTTGTCACGTGTCTCCTCAAGTTGTTTTTTCTATGCTACTTTGGTCACTATTTCATTGCTTAACACAGGGCATAAATTGTTATTCCTCAGAATATCATCATTATCTAAATAAAAACCGAGAAGTTTCCTCTGGAGCGAGTTTTCAAAATTTTTTAGTCTGGCAACGACTGCAACAAAGTAATTATAGATCATCTATTTTTTTTAACCTTACTCATCATTTTCTCCTAAACCACCCTCACCTACATCAAGGGAATAAATATTGTTTTTTATTTTAATATGATTTTATTCAATATCACATAGAAATTTTTGCTTTGAAGCCAGGACATAAACTTTTAGGCTACATATAGCCACTTTTTATTGGGACCTGGTCTAAGTTAATGTCTGATATAACCTACTAGGTTAGAATGAAAGCAATCTGCAGAACAAAAATACTGCACATTCAGGTACTTTTTAAAATAAATGTTCTTTAGATGATAGGTACAAAACATGGGGCACCTGGGTTATGCAGTGTGTTAAGCATCCAGACTCCTGGTTTCAGCCCAGGCCATGAACTCAGGGTTGTGGGATTGAGTCCCACACCAGGCTCTGGGCTCAGTGTGGAGTCTGCTTAAGACTCTCTCTCCTTCTCCCTCTGTCCTCTCCTCTTCCCAAATAAAAGGATCTTAAAAAAGAAAAGACAAGAGGTACAAAGCAGTTTATAGTCTTCGCTTAGTAAGCTTGATGAGGTTCCAACTCTGTCCTTTTAGAAGTTTTGGCTGCCTCATTACAAGAGCAGTTTGCTCAAGGCACACATCCATCAGTACAGAGGAAGGACTAAGGCAACTGAATTCCTCCTAACCCAAAGTCTCAGAGCAGGACATTTAAGGATCAAGCCTGAGCATTACTCAGGGGTGTAGCTGTCGTCTGAATTTTATAGAGTGATATTTTACCTTAGAGTTGAAGCTTAAACTAATTGGCACATCCATAATTCCATAGCATCTCAGCTGAATTATTATTTTTTTAAATTTTTTAAAAGATTTTATTTATTTATTTGACAGAGAGAAACACAGCCAGAGAGGGAACACAAGCAGGGAGAGTGAGATAGGGAGAAGCAGGCCTCCCGCCGAGCAGGGAGCCTGATGTGGGACTCGATCCCGGGTCTCCGGGATTATGACCTGAGCTGAAGGCAGTCGCTTAACCAACTGAGCCACCCAGGCGCCCCTCAGCTGAATTATTTTTAAGTAAATTACAAATGTCTTCACACCTCTCCAGATTTCTAACAATGATGATTATGTGTTGAGAGAGTAGATATCATATGACCTGTCTCCTAGTCCAAAGCAGAGTTGTACTTAAAATACCCATGTGTCCACGTATCTATCATATCCTTAAATTTCTGTGGGCATTATGAAGAAATTAGAGACTTCATTAGTGCATTGATTATTATACTTTTCTTTTGCCAACACTCATTTTGAGAGGAAAAACATGTCAGTTTCCCCAAATTAAAAAGTAAAGATTAATAAAGGACTATGACTCATATTACATTGAATATATGGATATGTGGCCATAATGTAGTAAAATAATAAGGAAAATGAAGGTGGGGGCAAAAAAACACAAAACAAAAAACCTCTTCACTTGCAGCAGCTCACTTCTCTGGCTTTGATATTTGCTCTTAGTAACAAGAGGGAAAACAAATATAAAAATCTAAGAAATACTGTGTTAATCAGTGCAACATTATAAAAGCACAGTCTTTCTCTTAAGTTAGTAATTATCAAGAAATTGGAAGTTCTATCTATAGCTATATCTATAGCTTAGAGTCATTAAAAAGTCAGCTTTATTACTAAAGTCCTGCAGGAAAACCAAATTCCTTGTTAAGACTCTGGAAGTCTCTAGCTCCCAATCTCTTTCCCCCAACACTGAAACAATTGTTTTTATAGCATGATTTTAGACAACTAAGTTTTCTTAGGAACATTAAGGATCACATTATAACAGAATAGGTGATATTATATGCAACACTAACAGTATAGATGGGACTAGAAAGAGACAGGCGGGAAGATTTGTGAATATCTGAGCCATTTGCTTTAGACTCTGTGATTTTGTTTCACATGTAGGCTTTTAGCTTATTAAGCATTTGTTATTTTGATGTTTAAAAACAGAATGATGATTTTTCTTTATTTAAAATTTATATCAAACGGCATGTACTGTGGACATAAATTGTTACATTCTGTGTATGTGTATACTCATTGTCCCCACTATGCATACCATTCTAGGTGTATAAGTTCTGAATGTTCTTTCCTTCTCTCAAAAGTTCTCCCTTTAGATACTCAAATTGTATCCATCTTAGGGATTCTTTTCTTTGCCTATTCATGCAGCAGCACTCCCGAAGCGTTGAAAGATAAATGTGATTGGGAACATGCATAAAAATACAGTTGGCAAAGAAACAGGGAAAAAAAGAGACAGAAAGAAATTCTGTGTCAGGGAAAGGGATATTTTATGAGCAGGACCTACAGAAGGCAATAAGATGCTGGGTAGCATTTCTCCTTCGTTGGAAGGAATCTCATAAAATGTGTTAATCATTAAAGGAGCCAAACGTTTTTAGATACCTCATTCATGTGTTATCTTTAAATCAGTCTGAAGCTGGTGCTTGTGCTGCTAGTGATTTTCTGCCTGCAATGAGGAGAAACAAGTTACTATTCTTAATTATGTGATAGTGTAACCCTTGGTCCGTAGGGCACACTGCCTTCATTTGAGAACAGCTTTATTGTTTGTATTTCAGGGATGGTAACAGCACGTTTTGTCAATTCTGAAAGTTTTCTAGTGAAATGTTTAATGATAGGTGAGTTGAGGCTGAGGGGTGAAAGGATCAACATAGAACAGATCTTAAAATTCTCTCTTTTTAGTGGTACCCAGACTATTCTCTGTACTTTGAATTCTCCCTCTAGACAGAGTTTCAGAGAAAATGAGGTATGTATTTTTAAAAATATTCATTAACTGAACAGGAAAAAAATTCATAGGGTACCAGTTATTTTTATTTTTTCAAATATGAAGATGCAGATTTCCAACATTTGTAAAGAACTCTCAGTTTTCACTTAAGCCCAATCAATGCCCTTCATTGTTTATATTTTATTTTATTTTTTAAAAGATTTTATTTATTTATTTGAGAGAGAGAGAGAGAACATGAAAGGGGAGAAGGTCAGAGGGAGAAGCAGACTCCCCGCAGAGCGGGGAGCCTAATGTGGAACTGGATCCCCAGACTCCAGGATCGTGACCTGAGCTGAAGGCAGTGGCTTAACCAACTGAGCCACCCAGTGCCCCTTCATTGTTTATATTTTAAATTTTGACACTCTCTTAAGTATACCCTTTTATATAATCATGGCTTTATTCAAATGTATATTCTGAAAACTCCTAGCAAATAAACACAATTAGCAGTCATCTGTGGGATTATTATTATGACCTGAAACTTTTAAGTGTTCCATTAAAGGGCCTGGTTGTTATCAAGATACCAACCAGTTTGATAATGGTTATGGAGAAGGGGACACGACTGTGAGCTCATAGAGAGAGCACTGACAGCATCAACCTTGTCACTGTATTCCCGTTATCTGGTAGGGTGCCTTACATGTATACAGCAGGAGTTTAATACCTGTTTTAGTTTGAATAACTGGGAAAGAAATTAGTGTAGATACTGTGATTGACATACACAATGCATTATCTCATTGAATCCTCAAACCCATCAGGTAGGTACCATTTTTATCCATTTTACTAATGAGCTTAATAACTTCAAGACTGGTGAGTGTGTGGCTTGCCCAAGGTCACAGAACAGGATGGGTGGCAGAGCTGAAATTCGAAGGCAAAATTCTTTAATCTTCTGCTGCACTAACGTGCTTTTGCAACAGAGTTCTGAATATCTGAACTGTTTTGGACGGAAGGGAGAAGTTCAAGATTTGCAGCCAGAGTGCTCTTGAGACCCAGTGGTCTTGCTGCTCCAGTGCAGTGATTGTTGCCTAGAATGTACCTGAAAGATTTTAAATGGATGTGGGAGGACTCTGAGATTCTGCTTTGGGCAAGATTTTCTCTCTCTCTCTCTCCCTCTTAATACAAATATTTCCAAATGGGAGAGGTGAAGAAAAAAAGAAACATCTTAGAAATCTTTATTCTCTCATGAAAAGCCTTTTGAATACATGTGAAGAAAAATCTCAGCCACGTGAGGCAGAGGCTCAGATATGATGCCAATGACTGTTGATAGGTCCAATTACACCATTCATTCTAATAATGACACCAACTTATTTTCTTTTAATCTTCCACTCAATTTTCTGTTCTAAGTTTAGATTTGGGTAACATTAAACTGATTCTGAAGCAGTTTCTAAGGAAACCTCTCAGGCGAGGCACTTAAATCAGTAATTAGAAAGTCGTTATGTGTAAATCAAGTGAAACCGGCTGCGTGCCTAGGGGAACAGATGGGAAGGGGCAGTTGCAGAGATCTCGGCTAGAGTGGCCTCCATGTTTTATTCCATTCCTGACAGTAACCGGGAAAACAAGCTTTCCAAGGTCCCCAAGGAGGTTCAAGGCCCAAATGTCAGAACACATTTTTAGTCATCAGACCTTGTGCCATCTCTGCGCCCCGGCGACCCTGCAGCCTCACGTTGTCCCAGAAGTCTGTGCCTTCCCGACTAGCTCTCTCCTTCTGCCACCCCACTGTGCACATGCAATGTCAGCAGTGGAGGGGCAGCAGGGTCCCAGGCTTGGATCCCCTCTAAACACTCCAGCTTTCTGAAATTATTTTACCTGTCAGATTTAACTGACATCAGACAACTCCTTCCTGGAAGCTTGCATCACATGTTGGTGGAAACGCAAGACTGGTCCCGATATTTTGGGCAAAAACTTTGTGTGTGTGTGTG
>PITA01000287.1:0-70810 GCA_004023965.1 Spilogale gracilis
AAAAAAATATGCTTTAATTAGTTATCAGGCATTAAATAACTGGTGATAACATTTGACTTTTCTATAAGCTTCCAAATGTAAAATCAAATGTAGTGATAAAATCATAGTGGCTTGAGATCAAATCTTAGCTGTATAAAGTAGATAGTTAAATTTATACTCACCTAAAAGTAACTTTCCCCTACATTAATTCACTAAAGTGTTATAGAAAAGCATTCTTGCATAGGAAACGATCTCCCATGTACCACTAGTGAAAGATAATAAACAACTTTGCATATACAGAGAATTTCTATGAAAAAAATGCCATTTCAAAAGAAAGACTTTAAACATGATATAAAACCTTTTTATCATTTAATAAGTATTGTTTAATTTTATTAATCTCTCTCAAGCATTGCAACAAAAGTTAATGCACTTTTATTATTTTGTCATGACAATTATTTTTGTTCATTGAAACTATAAAATTCTATAGTAGCTTATCAACACCTACCTTCTTCTTTAGGAAAATGCACTTGTGTGATTCTTCAGTGTAATTATTGTGGTTCATAAAAACTGTGTTATTATGTTGGCTTAGTATAATATGCTTTTTACATAAAAATAACTTATAGTTATTCTCTCTTCTGTTGGTAATTATAACCCAAGTCCGTTGCAGTAATAAACTTGAGCTGAGTACTTGATGGACCACTTTATTTTATTCTAACTACCCTTTTTCTATTATGACTATTTATTATGTCTTCATAAATGTGATGCACAGCAATAGTAAAATACAAGACACTGACACATCTTACTCTCTTCCTGAGGTGTACTTGCTTTCTTAGGCAGAGTCTTCAAGTTGTTATTTATTTGGAAAATTGGAAAATATTCCAAAGCCATATTCTCCCAGGTGCTTTCACATGAAAAAGAGCTATATGAACACTCATTATTGAAGGCACCAGCATTTCCCATGAGACATAGCATTGTTGCCTGTGGTGGCTTTACTCCTAACTTCACTGAAATGAAGCATAAAGAAACAGGAGGATTGAACATAAAGAAAACATTGAGTACATGGAAATATGCCTAGTTGTGTCTATTACTGAGGTTGCAAAAAGCTGGAAAATAATCTAATAAAGCTTCTTTCCTATACTGACCACAGAAAAGATGAAATCTATACAGTATGCTTTTATAGTATATATTATATATATCCCAATCTTTCCATTTCAAGAAGTATCATTTTATTGATTTTTTGGTATTTTTTATGATTGTAGAAAATATGAACATATATCTGCAGAGATAAACCATTTTTGAAATGAGTTTGCACAAAACATATATATCAGTGAAGTATTATAAAAGGGATGTAATAATCTCTCTGACATGACCTTAAGTCATACTTCACATTTACAAAAAGCACACTATATTATTGCTATTCAATGACATTATGTGGTATCTCTAGTTTATAAGCTGATTGTTTGACAACTTAGTGGAAGAAATTCTAGATCCAGTGCTATTTTATCCAATATTTTGCTTATTGTGAGCCAGCCCAATTTGATTTAAACCCATTTTACTTTTTCTCTTGTCAATAAAACTGCCTATTGAATGTTTCAAAATATTTATATTATCTTCTCTCCTTTACCAAGGTAGAATTAAATTTTCTATTCCCTGTCCGAATGATTTATTGATATGAGTGTGTGCTATGTTATGCTATCAACCTTGGTCCTATGCTTTCTGCAGCCCTATAATTCTAGGAGCTGTTGCTTTACTTAAACTAGGAAAGACAAAAAAATAAAAATAAAAGGAAGGAAGGAAGGAGGAGGAAGGAAGGAAGGGAGGGGAAGGAAGGATGGGAGGCAGGAAGGAAAGGAGGGAGAGAGGGAGAAAGAAGGGAAGGAAGGAAGGGAGGGAGGTGGGAAGAAAGGAAGGCAGGAAGGAAGGAAGGACCAAAAGAAATAAGAACTAGAAAAACAGAAACAAAACAAAATCTAATTTCATTTATGTAAATTAGTTCACATGGAACTGGTTTTTATTTCAATATTCTTGGTGATGAAACACTCTCTTTAAGCTGAGCCTTCTATCTATATCTATCTATCTATCTATCTATCTATCTATCTATCTATCATCATCTATCTATCATCATCTATCTATCTATCATCTATCTAATCATTCCATCTATCCATATATAGGAAGATAGATAGAAGACTATAGATGATGGAGAGATGATAGATAGATAGGTAGATAGATATAGATAGATAGATAGATAGATAGATAGATAGATAGATAGATAGATATACCTGTGTCTCTGGAAACCCACTATTTGTCACTAAGTCTCCTTCTATGTGATTAAGTTGATGAACTCAAAATCCATGACAGATGTTTACACTATCTTTTATAATCATTGTATTGCATAAATAATACACATATATGACATTTTATTTCTTTTACTTTTTTTACACAAGTAGTTTTCATTATGAGCAAAAGTAAAATTGAGATGTCATAATTTAAAAAAACCTTAATTTATCAGAAAGTTTATGTACCAGAAGTCATAATTATTATTTTGGAATATGTTTTTTGAAGTACAAATATGTACAAAAGTATACATCTTAAGATTATATAGCATTCCATATAAGATTTTTTTAGACTTCCTTATGTATTTAATCATATTATCCATCTCTTTTTGCTTCTAGAGCTATAACTAGGATCATGTCCCAGCAGGTCTCAAAAAGTAAGGTACAAAGTGTAATTCATGAAAAGCTGAGATAAACATCAAAAGAACTGCATGCTTTTTCAAATTTATATAGACACAAAGCTGGGGGAAATATGTGTGGGTATAAACTGGCATGAATATAAAGTTGAATACTTTGGAATTTAGTGATATGATCTCATTAGGCGAAAGTTTTGGATTCAGAGTATTAGATGGAAGGATTTTCTCACTGGGTATAGGATTCTAGTATTTTCTACCACTTTGAAGACACCATTCTATAATCTTCTAATTTAGAGAATTTCTGATAAAAGTTTTTCTTTTGTCTTTCTTTTTTAATACTTTAATGTACTCCATAGGATGTGTGTGTGTGTATGTGTGTGTGTGCATGCATGAGCATGTGTGTAATACTTACGTGCATTTTATTCTACTTGTCATTTATATGAATCCTTGAGCTTTTGTATAGAGGTTTTTCATGAATTTCAGTAGATTCTCTTCCAGTATCTCTTATTGCTTGTGACACTCTTTCTTACAACTATGTTTAGAATTTCCCTACCTGTATGTTAGAAATTTTCATCATATTCAATAATCAGTATATTATTTTCTGTATATTTCAACTTATTTCTTCTTCACTCTGGATACTTTTCATTGATTTAGAAATATTCCGATCCTCTTCTATATCTGTTCTACAAAACCTATCCATTGAGTTTTTCATTTTAGTTTTTATATTTTTACTTTAGAATTTTGATCTGATTCTTTTTTATTGACTAGGATTCTCTGGTGAGATGTTCTTTCATCTATTTCTTAAACATACTAAGCATAGTTATCTGAAGGTTCATGTCTGTTAACTATAGAATCTGAATTTATTTTAGGTGTGTCTCTATATTATCTTTTATCTTGCTTTTTGGTCATTAGGTTTTGCTACATGTCATTCATGTTATATTTTTATACTTACCTTCGGATACCATATATAGTAAATTACAAAGCCTATGAATGATACCACATGTCTCCCAAGAGGAGCAAGTGCTTATATGGATAAAGAGAGTAGAAAACAAACAAACAAACAAACAAATAAATAATAAATAAATAAAAAGAGAGTAGGGTGATAAACAAGCCCTCTTACGAACAATTGCATTTGTTTAAAATCTTTTAGGTGGAAGGAGGAAGGAGGGGTATCATGTCTAATTCTAACTTGTCCTTATTTCTAGATTATAGCTCATCAAGGATCTCAATAGAAATACCACCATATGGACCCAAGTGCACATTAAGCCCACGTATTCTATTGTTTCCCTTCTTAGCTATGTGAACCAGCTTTAGGCTGTTACTGGGTCTTCTGCTGCCTTAAAATTTGACAATAAATTGTGGTCTAACTTCACATAAAAGTCAAACATGACTGTGAGTTTCTTTTTCTCTGGTCCTACTATCTGGTTCTTTAGTCTTTGTCCAAATCTTAGCTACTTCAGTTGTCCTGGACTCCAGTTTTCTTTTCACTGGATTTTTGATGTGTTTGAGAAGCCTCTAGGTTGCTGTTTTCTGCTGGGTAACACAATTTTACATCAGGAACCAACAAATGATGGACAGAATATGGGGCATGGATGGGAGGCTTCTTTTTCTCCCCCTAAAGTCTTGGGTTCATTCCTTACTCATTTAGGCCTTCAGACAGTTGGAATTTTTATTTTCTTGGTATATTTTCTAGTTTTATTGTTCTCAGGAGAAAAATTAGTCTGATACAAGTGAAGTCCTCACAGCCAGTAGAAGTCTGTTTCAGCTAGTTTTAATTTTGTTATCAAGTTCTATAAAGGTTTGATATCACACATTTATCTCAGAGCTCTTCTATAGTCAAATACTACTATAGGTTCTAATATATATTTTATTTTTTAGATTCTGAATTTTAAATTTAACTCATTTTAAAGGGCATTTACAATTTTCCAGTTATAAGCATTATTTTTCTAATATTTTGTTATTCAGTTATAATTTTATTGGATTTCCATGAGAATGGCTTACAGTATTTCTATTTTTATAGAATATATTAAAGGTTTATTTGTTGTCTAATGTATTGTTAACTATGAAAAATTCTTATGGCATATGAAATATTTTGACACATGTCCATATCTCTTACAAACTGACTGTTGAGGGCAAGTCTTCATCTCTGTAGCTGTAATGTTTCACAAAGGAAAGCTTCCCAAGAAATCCTGCTCCTTAGAATGTTGGAATAAATACCTGCTATAATTGATTTATTAGAGAAATAACCCCTTTAGAGAAGATAAAACTCTTGTATTGAGATATACTTCCAAATAATTCATTTCCCTCTCAGTAGAGGCAATAATCTTATTGTTATTATTTTTATAATTTCTTAATCATGTTGTACCAAAAAAATCAGACACACTCTTTTAAAATGATTTTTGTTTTGACCATAATATTACGAATACTTATTTCTTTTCCATTTTCTTGGTTTTGGACATTTCCAGTTTTTGTCCACATAGTATTCAAGATTTTTTTTTTAAGCACAAAGTACATATTAAATAGTACATAAGATTTTTAAAATATGATTTGTCAGTGGACTCTTAATTCGGAGAAGTCCACATCATTCTGTTTCTTCTCAAAGAAAGGATTAGAAATTCTGTGTATTGAAAGCAATGAATCTGATGATAAAGAAGAGGGAAATCAATAACATTGCTATATTCCTTACCATCTTTCTATTAATCTGTCTAGCTTTCTGCCTATCTATATACTGTATGTACCTTGCCAAGTACGTGTACACAAGAGTGATTTTCATGTGCAGATTTATTTATACATACTTATTGAATTATACTGGATGTGTATTCTTAATTAGTACAATAAAAATTTCACATTGTTTTCAACATTTCTTAAAACAGAATTGGGGAAGAAGGGTATTGAAAAATTTGTTTTAATGCCTATTGTTCCCTTGAAGAAGACTTCTGTTTAGCATCTCATACACAATAGGAAATGTTCCTATTTTCAAATAAAGTTCAGAATTTTTAAATCTTATCTTTCTTTTTTTTTTTTTAAGATTTTATTTATTTGACAGAGAGAAACACAGCCAGAGAGGGAACACAAGCAGGTGGAGTGAGAGAGGGAGAAGCAGGCTTCCCGCCTAGCAGGGATCCCAATGTGGGACACGATCCTGGGTCTCCGGGATCTTCACCTGAGCTGAAGGCAGTTGCTTAACCAACTGAGCCACCCAGATGCCCCTAAAATCTTATCTTTCAACATGATATCAGTAGTGAGCAATAATAAGAATTCCTCTTTAATAGCAGATAATACTATGAATGTTGGCTTTTATTATATACATTTGAGTATTCTTAAATGACAACTTTAAAATGAAATTGTGCCCTGACCCACAGTTTTCAAAAAAGTTATTATAAATTTAACTGTTGCTTCTTATAAAGGTACTTTATTAGAGTGGTATAATTTTTTTTTCATTCTAATAGTAACAAAGTTAAGAGCTAAAGCAATGACAACGACAAAAGTACAGATAAAGAACATTCTGCTTTAATATTTAGGTATTTATTTAGCAGCACATAAGGAGCTGAGATAAAATGACAAGATAAACCAACAAAAATCATACACTATATGTTGAATAGACTACCATTATAAAATTAACACACAACTATTAATATAATATTAGTAATTTAATATATCATTCTGACACACTACTTACTCTTTCTGAAATACTTTAGGCCCCCATTTCCTGAGATGGGAATAAACACACACCACACACATTTTAATAGCAGATTTTTTATAGCAGAAAGATGCATTCTGTTTGGAAATTTATTAGCATTATCAAGCCCCCACGATAGGGTAACTAATTTCAGAAAGGTATAAAATTTAGTTATCATAAATATTTCAATATATGTATTTTATTCATTTAAAAGTATAATTATATATGGGAAAATTGTTCAAATGATTTCTAAATGACTTTTTCAATGTCATACAGCTGGCAAATGGTGAATTCTGAACTGTAATTCTTTGAAATGCATGCACTTTTCATTATATTTCACTACTTTCAGGCCTAGATCTAACAAAGAGTATGATTGATAAATTAGATTGGGAGAACAAGAGATCATGGCCTTGAAGGCCAAGTAAGTGAGATTGTAGAATATTGGACAGGGTGATAGATGGACACTGTGCTTAGAAAATTTTATTCCATCATTTGTTCAAAGGATACATAGAATCAGGTAAAGACAAAATAAGCAAGGAGATATACACATTTTTTACACTATTCTAATTAGTTAAGAATAACTCACTGAGTTTTGGAAAACAATGTCATCGGTCATTACTGAAAAAGTAAAAGAGGCAGAAAATGAAAAACTAGGAAGAAAGGAATTTGGTTAAATGGCACCCAGGAATGAAAAGATGGAAAATTTAGATTGATGTAAAACTCCTTTGCTAATGAAATTAGAGACAATGTGGATATAATCAATAACTAATAAATGTATCTGATAAACTTTGAGGGGAAGGCTATCTTTAATCCTTCATAGATGAACAATATTGTTCTTTTACAAAAGCTATGTGTGTGGGTATTAATATATATTACATGAAGAAGGAGAACAACAAAAAAAAATTATGGGATTTATTTATCAGGCAACCCATGATTTAAAATGTTTCCCAATTCTTTAATTTGCGATCATTAGGAGAAAAAATTATCTTTGTCAGCATCTTTACTAACCTATAAAACAGAAGTAGAAATACATGTTTGGTTTTATTTTTATAACCAGATTCAAAGGAGTTATTAAGACATCCTTTCTTAGTATTTTTAAGTATACACATTGCTAACTTTTTTTTATTTTCTGACTATAGTTTAAGTGTTATAATTATACATCAAAATAAAACTTTTTGAATAAGTGTATAAAGCATTGATTTTTTTTTCAAAATCCAATGTATATAGGAACATCTTTGCAAATGAAAACAGCATGTTTGGGCAAATGTTCTGAAGGTCAGTCAAAAAAATAGTGTTACATCAAGAAATTTAGGATTATTTGATTATCTTTTTCCTCCCTTGTAATTATCAAGCATTGCAAAAAAAAATAGCCTTTGTGTTTTTTTAATTGATTTCACTTTGTCAGGACTGAGTCCTCATGTCAATATTCATATAAAGACCTTCTTGAGTGCAAAAAATGATTTATTTGTGCTATTATTCATTATGTATATTTTTTTACTTTTTTTGAACACTCAGGACTCCTATGATCTTTAAGTATTGATTCTTCAACTTCCCCTTCATATCTGTTATTTTCACTTTTTCTCCATTAAAAATTTAATACAGAAAAGTCTCTTTGAGTGTTTTTCCCAAGTAATAACCTTTTTATTTTTTTTTAATTGTGGTATTGTCAGTCTTTTACTTCTTCCTATATTTTAATTTCTTACATATTTTATTTAATGCATGTTTACTTCTTTTCCCATCATCTTTTTCTTTCTCAGATTTTATCTTCTTTTGACTTTTTGCTACTATTTACAGAAGCTATATATTTTTATATGCTAAAGGATAGAAAATGGTTTATGCTGAAATTTGGATCATATACTTTGAAAGACATTCTGCTCCTTCTTTTTGAGTTTCAATGTTTGCATGGCCAAGTGTATATTTACAAGAAATAAACAGGTTGAATTGTAATTGGTCCTGTTTACTGTTTATTTCTGATTAGTAATATCCAGATGTATCTCATATCAACCAAGGAAATACAGGTTAATATGTCAAAAATCTAAGTCAAGGTCATAGGTTTAGAGATCAATCCTTAACAAATATTGCTATCTGGTTTCATTTAATGTCTTTCTCTTCCCTCGTATTTTACTCAGATCAAACGAGAAATTATAATATCAAATTTCTTGGCAATGTGAAAAAAATACTGTGAAAATTTAAGGGATTATTATCTTAATTTTTCATCTTTACAATGTTTTGTTCCTTTTACTGTGCCTTGAAGCAAAGATAGCATCTGGATCATTGGAGGAAGTTTCCATAGGAAACAGACTTTGAGACAGATTTTATACATGAGGCAATTATTGAAGGAAAGCTTTGAGGAAAAATGTATATGAGACAGTGAGGAGAACAGGATGGGTTAGAGGAGATACTGTATTCTGATGCAGTTGCTACTGTATAGAGAATTAGTCTGGCTCCAAAATCCCTATTCCAGCCCTCATAGGTCAGGTGTTGGGAAATAGCCTCTGAACTGGAGATTTACTTGCATGTAGCTTGTTGAGGAGAGCTCTCAGGAACTATGAGAAATGGGAGAAGCAGTGTTTTCACAGAGGGAGAGACTGAACTGAGATACATTGCCTCAGAAGATTCAGTGATTTCTATAAGCAGCTGCAGCTGGGATGGGAATTCAGACTTGCTCTGAACAAGGATGAAAAGATTGGTTCTCTTAATGCTGCATCAACCAGTTATTGAAAATGGGGCCCTGTGATATTGTGATGAAATATATATTTTGTCTTTGTCCGTTTCTGGCACAGAGCTTCTAAAACTCTTGGATTTTTCTAAGTGATGCAAGAGTGATAAAAGCATTTTAACGATCTTAACAAACACCTATTTGCCACACCTGGGTTTATGTTAATGTCGGGATTTTTGGAAAGCAGTTAAGAATGAGGCTGGTTGCCACGGAATCCAACCTTATCATTAGAGGGTTGGAAATTTCAGTCCCGCCTCCTGACCTCTAGGGAGGGGAGAAAGGCTGGAGGTTGAATAGATCACCAGCAGCTAATGATTTAATGAATCGTGCCCACGTAATGAAGCCTCCATAAAAACCCAAAAGAAGAGGGTTGTAGAACTTTGGGGTTGGAGATTACCTGGAGATTTTGGGAGCATGGTGAGCTGGAAGAGGACAATGAAGCTCCATGTCCTTTCCCACATACTTTGCCCTTTGTATCTCTTCCATGGTGCTGTTTCCGAGTTATAGCCTTTTATAATAAGCTGTCATCTAGTAAGTAAAATGTTTCTCTGGGTTTTGTAAGCTATACCAGTAAATTAATAGAACCCAAGGTGAGGATCATTAGGATCTCTGAACTACAGAGGGTTAGTCAGCACAGGTAATAACCTAGACTTAGAACTGAGGTCTGGAGTTGGGAGACAGTCTTATGCGATTATACCCTTAATCTGGGGAACCTGACATTATCACCAGTCAATGGTATCCATATTGAATTGTGGGACACTCAACTGGTGTCTTAGAATTGTTTAGGGTGTGGAAAAAGCCCCCATGATTTGAAAATTGATATTCGAATTATTTTCAGCCTCCCTTCAATAAGGCTGGTAACCTTGGATGAGACAGCTCCCTTCATCCAAGATTAGTTGGTGGAGAGGGCCAGTCCTGCACCATTAACAGGCAATATTCACAGCAGCTTGGGAGAATGAGTTTCCTTGTCTTGAAGGGTACCACTGTGTCTACTACAAGGATATAAAAAGCCATTAAAATGTATGTAAAACAAAGGCATATTTTTTACATTTACTTATTTACTCTAGGATCTTATACACCTTTTTGCCTTATAACTTCATACTGACTGTATCCACAGATACATATCACCTAAAACTAAAATACCATGATTTACTTACAAGTCTTAACTAGTTTTGTATAATAACAATACTGTTGCTTTAAGAGTTATTTTTTATTAAGAGAAAAGAGACATTTCTAAATTCTTTAGCATGCCAGTAACTTAGCAGGAGCCAGAACTGCAGAGCTGTACCTCATTGTTTCATGGAATGGAAATCTTCCCAGAAAAGGGGATAAATGGAAGGAGTATTTCCATGTCAGAGGGCTGCATTTAAGGCAAGAGAGAGACATGCCCATTTTCTGCTTTTTGTTTTGTTTTGTTTTACCTCCATTTTCCTCTCTTGCCATGGAACTCCAAGGAGAGAGAAAATTTTAGAAAATCCCAAAAATTCAGGCAGCCAAGAATGAGTAATTTCACAGTTGGGTTGGGAGGCATAGCTTGGGAGATTCCAACCTCTAAGCCATAGATATGAGCAGCCAGTAGATGGGATCTAAACAATCACCTACAAAAGGCTGAGTCATCATAAACAAATAACTAACTAAATAAACAAACAAACTTTAGGCTAGCTTAAAAACGGACTGTGAATCTGAATTGATTGCATATTTAAATGTTTAAAATGGAGGCGATTATGAGATTATTAATTAGTAAGTTACTTTGCCCAGTTTCCCAGGGAGGATAGAACAGGAAAATAATTATCCAGTTACAGGACATGAAGGTGCCACATTTTGAAGAGCATAATTAGTTAGAGTAAATTTGTTATGCTATTCCAAATATACAGGTGAGTTGACCTCACTTCAGAAACTTCATTTAATCCCTGCCTTTCTTTCATTTACTTGCTATGATTAACACATAAAGGCCCCTAGAATTTAAAAATAATCTCATTGACTGAGAATCGTATTGATCAAAATTCACAAATATCTATCAGTTTTAAAGTAAGAGAGAAGTATCTCCTTGAACTCAATAAATCTAAGACAAAATTGAAGAAAAGTAAAAAATGAATATAAAATAAAGTCATGCAATGTTGCAAATATATTTGAAGAATTAATGTGTCAGAAAGATGAGTTGTCTAGAATCTTGAATAGAAGGGCCTAAAATCAAACTGATCTTGTTCATACTTCACTGTCTGGCAGATAAGAGAATTCCTGTCATAAGAAAAGAGTAATCTACTTGAGGTCAAAAGGTGTATTTATTCATTTATTCAATCAATACATACTTGAGTGCTTAAATAATTGAGGCCCCCATGCTGTGCAGGAGGTATTCAAGATGAATAAGAAAATGGGCCCTGTCTCTAATCACTTCACAGTCTTCTGGGAGTGATAGATAAAAAGGAAAAGTATTTTGTAAAGGGTATTAAATGCTATAATAGGTGTTGTGGGGAGCATAGGAAACATCTGGCTTGGAGTGGTCATGGAATGTGCTCTGGAATGGAACTTATACTTCCTACTATAGTTAGGAAGTGAACAGAATCATAAGCAACTGAGCAAAATTATTGGCAATAATATTCTTAGAATAAAGAGTAGCCTGTTGTATACTAAAAAACATACTTTTTTTAGTATAAATACTTTTATTAGTATACAACAGGCTGTTTTAGAACAGAACTGTTCTAACAGGGTATAACACATTTAAAAAAGGACCTATATTTCACATGGTAAGAAAATAAGGTATATCATGGTAAAGGTTAATATATTCTTTTAAATTGCAGATAAAGACCAATTCATAAGGAACATTTAATATCACAATGAAACATTTGAATTTTATCCTTAAGTTATGATTTAAAGCAGGAGTGTGGTCTAATTACATATGTTCTTTAGTAAAAGCAATATTCTTGGATATGGTAGAGAATAATATGAACAGAAATAAGAATAAATGTTAAAAAAGTATTAGAAATATATTCAGGTTTTGAAAATACAACCATGATAAACTAATGTGAAGCATTTAGACTAACAGTAAGGAAAAATATAAGAGTTAATTAAGTTATTGAGCAAATTGACTTTGCTGATTAGACATAGGAAAATGAAGAGAAAGGACAAATCAAGCATGAGCCTTGATGTCTTCTGCCACTCCCTGAATGTAGAAGAAGGAGCTATTTGTCTAATTGTTTGTTTTTCAGGGCAGGGATATTGACAAGGAGGTGAATCCACTTTCTATTTGATCCTCTCTGAATATGATAGGCTTAAGGAATTACCCATATTTATCAAAATGTGTAACAGGTAACCAGCTATATATGTCAAAGCTCAAAGAACATTTAGTGCTGAAAATGTTCATTGTGCTATTCTTCAAACCATCAGTGGCATGTGAAGTAAAGTGTGTGAGTTAGAACAACCTGAGGAAATGTTCAAAATTAAAACTGAAGAGGAACCAAGAAAGGCAAACCCAAAAAGAATTGAACTTTTAAGTGGTGAATAAAGGGGAACAGAAGCTAAATGAGGAAAAGAATACTAGTGCTAGAATTAAGAATAGACACACTACACTGTTAGAGAAGTGCATTGGAGATCAAGAGGAGGCATAATTTTAAAATAAAAGTATTTATTAATACCATTCTATACCTCAGATGGTAGGTTAGAATTGAAAACTACCCAATGAATGCATGGGCATCCCAAGATAGGTGGAGTGATTGAAAGATAAAGAAAATATATGATTTTTCAAGAAATTTAGCTACAGGTTACGGAATTGCACTTGAAGTACAGATTAAATTTTATTCTTTTTAAGACTGGGGATAAAAAGATTAAGGAGGAAAGGTTATTAATAAGAAACTGTGATATTAAAATAGAGAATTATTGACAATGATTCATTAGCAGATGATGGTATCACTGACTTGTGCACAATAGGAATACTTTTTCTGTGGTACAGGTCTGGATTTAGATGAGGCTGAAGGTATTTATGGTAGGGTGAGAAGGGAGATTTGGAGAGGTTTACATTTAATGACCTTTCTACCACAAAAGTCTCAATAGTCTTCTGCTGAGATTATAAGGAGAGTACAGCTCTGGGTCTTTAAGAGAGTAGAAAACATCTAGAAAGGAAGTTTACAAAATGGCAGAGTCAACACACAGAAAGCTTGCTGGTTAGTAGGGAGGACCAAACTAATACTGTTGATTATGAATTTTTATTAGCGCCAACTCACATGTTTCTGGAATCCCCTAGTGCAGTGCTGTATAAATTAATTTCAAATGCAAATCTTATAGTTTTGGGTTGATACAAGATCAAGTGTCACAGGAGGTTAAGATGGAGGACAATGGCTTACTGGATTTCAGATCTAAGGAAATAGTTGAGGCCACAGAAAGAATTACGGGGTTTGGAATGAGTAGGAAATAATAAATCCAACACAGAGATAATGGAGATGAAAAATGGCAATGTCAGGATACAAGGTCTCCATCAAGTTGGAGAAGAGGAGCAGAGGGAGGAAGAAGAGAGAGCTGGGCAGATTCTAGGGATTCAGAGTGCAATACAATGTTTAAAATGTCAGAAGTGGACCTTCCTATAATGTTATCTGATAAAATAATCACATTATTATAATACAGTGAGGATGATACAACAGATTGAAACAATTGAGCCAAAGGGCTACCATATATTAAAGCCCTGAATCCAGTCAGATTTCCTTTAAACATCATGCTGTCATATAAAAAATCAAGTTTAACATTAGACTATCCACAAATGTTCCTTGTCTCAGTTACTTACTCATACAATGTTGAATTCATATAATTCCTGAAAAATTGTAATAACCCAACTTTGCTGAATGTTAAATAAAATTTGTAAACCTTTCATCCTCACTAGAGTTCAGAAGATGATTAAATGTTACTATTTTAGTTATTAAATATGCAAAAATTAAATGGACTTATAAAATGTAGTAAACATCAATAAGCAATAATTCATTCAAATGATATTACCAGATCACAGAACCCTGTAACTTGCAAGTATAACCCAAAAATTCTGAATCTGGTTCCTATATGGTTTTAAGTTAAGCAGGGTCATTTAGGGGTAATGGAAACAAATGCTGGCAGTGTTTTAAAGCTAATTTGAGAAAGAGTTGCCTACTTAAAAGGTATTTATATGATAATAGCCTCCCCTTATTCATTTGAAGTTTCATATAATTAGTTGTTGTTATTGTGGAAATGAATAGAACGTATAAGAAAAATTCACAGGAGTATTCATGCAGAGGCTTTTGTGTCAGATTAATTGGAATCTAAAAGGGTAATGCAAATCTAAGAATATTTCATTAAAAGGAAAGAAAAATAACAGAATATAGAGATTCACCTATTTTTTTAGTTCCTCATTGCTACCAGCATCCTAATGATAATTTCAATTTTTAACCTTTATATGTCTTTTGTCTAATTTAATGGGATCTGTTTAGGTTTCAGGCACTAATCTCAAAACTTCATAAACTGTTTCATTTCATCAATGAAACCATCTGGGGATAAGTTTAGAATATTTATTAGGGAGATTTTAAAAAACACTAAAGCAATGCTTTAATTAAAATCTTATAAATTTATAAATAGTGAGAAGAATCCTATTAATTTAAACCATTAATCTTTTACAAATGCTCTATCTAAAATCTTTTGGATTGAACAGTAAACTTAAACAGTAAACTATTGTTATCCATCTAACTTTCAGAATTGAAATTATAACAGTAAATGATTGAGGGATATGTAAAGGATTAAAAATTGGTTAATGAATAGTGTCTTCACAGCTTCTCCTAAATGCTACCTTTTATTTTTAACATGCTTTTTTTCCCTATTACAGACGTATTTCCAGAATGTAAAGAAAATTTGGAAAGTAAAAAAGGGAAACACACAAATTATGCAGTTTCATCCAGAGTGTAAATTTCTGTATTTATATTTGACTAGAAAAGCTCCTTTAGTATGGCCCAAGAAATTTGCTGAAAGATAATTTGCAGGAACAATTAGATATCTATCAACAAAACAAGTACCAAAGGGGGAAAAAAAAAGTCCCAATCAAAAATACTTCGACTTAAACGTCACCTTATAAAAATTAACTGAACATGAATTATAGATTCAAATATATAACTATAAAACTTTTACAAGTAAATATAAGTGTAAACACTTGGGATCTGGGGCTAGAGGAAGATTTCTCAGATACAACACAAAAAGCATAATCCACAAAAGAAAAAAAATGGATAAACTAGGCTTCATCAAAATAAAAAGTTTTGCTGTTGTGAAAAACTCAAACCTAAAGGCAGTTAAAGGAAAAAAATATTTGTAAACCTCATATCTGAAAAAAGACATATCTTAGACATACAAAGACTCACAAACCACAACAAAAAATGGACAAAAGACATGTAGAGACTTTTCACTAAGAGGAAATATGAATAGCAAATAAGCACCTGAAAATATATTGAACATCCTTAACTGCTTGACAATCACTGGGTTAAAACTGTAATGAGATATTATTGCACAGCTGTCAATGGCTAAAATGTGTTTGTTGTTTTAAAGGCTAAATGTTAACAAGAATTTGGAGAAACTAATTTCCTATACATTTCTAATAAGAATGTAAAATGATATAACCACTCTAGAAATTATTAGGATGTTCTTTGTAAAATGAAACTATGCTTATAAGAAGACCCAAGAAAAGAGGCTGTTGAATAGTTATCCCAGAGAAACAAAAACCTATGTTCACATCAAAACTTACACATGAATGTTCATCATGGCTTTACTTGTAGTAGCCAGAAATTGGAAACAGTCCTGTCCTTCAGTGGGTAAAGGGCCAAATAAACAATGATACACATGCATCCATGGCATTTTAGGGGGCAATTTAAAAAAATACTATTGATACATGTAACAACTTGGATGGATCTCAAGGGGACTGTCTGTAGTGAAAAAAAGCCCATCTCAGAAGGTTACATGCTACATGATTTCATTTACATAACAGTCTGTAAATGGAGAAACTACTGAGAACAGAAATAAATAGGTGATTTCCAAAATGGTGAGGAGCAAGCAGGTAACTCTAGAGTAGGAAAAGAGAATTTCTTTATGGTAAGGGAACAGTTCTGTATCTTGATTGTGGTGAGGATTACATAAATAAATCTTTATACATAGAATAGAACTGCAGCAAACCACACATGCACATAAATACTTATAAAATTTAATGGAACTGAGTAAGATCTATAGTCTTGTGTTCATTAACATACCATTGTCTGTGTTCTGATTTGATATTATATTTATATAAAATGTTACCACTGGGAAAAGTTTAGTAAGGCTGCATAATATTTGTACTATTTCCACAACATTCTCTAAGTTATTTAAAAATAAACAAGCTTAGAAATCAAAGCATAAAGAAAATCAACAGTATAGACAGAAATTGATCGATTTGAAAATAGGTGCATTAAAGAAGATAATATAAAATGCTACTTAATTAAAGAAACAAATAAGATAGCCAAATCTGACAAATAAGGATTATATAGATAATATTATGGAAATAAGGACACAACTATAGATAAGATATTTTCTAAGCTATAGGTTAAAAAAAAACTTTGAAAGAAAACATGCCCAATGTATATGAAAAACTTTGGAAAGACTTAATTTTTCTGATTTTTTATAAATATAAAATATAAAAAGGTAAAGTTTGAAATAGTTTAAATCAGTTTGATCTTAAAATAGTTGAGTAAGTTTTAAAAATATACTCACATAATATAATCTGTGCCAGACAATTCAGAGGTAAATTCAAATACAAACTTCAAGGAATGGAAAAAAGCTATTTTCTACTAATGTTATTGAGGTTAGTTCCAAAAGCAATGTGTCCAGCTCTGTTACTGGGCTAGGGTAATTCCTCAAAAGCCCATATCAGTGCATATGAAATGGATATGTCTTATTGTAATCTCTGTTAGGAACAGAGAAGCACAAATCATAAATACAGTCAGACAAAATAAATCACATGTATGCAAAATTGAAATTCGGGAGGAAGATATGCTCATCTCAGGACACTAAGAACTAATTATATATTAGAATATCAGTTAGTACAATATGCTGCACTAAATAGGGAAGAGAGACAAATAGCATGTCAAGAGGTGTAAAAAGTAATTCCATTAATATACTATCAGCAGATACTCATACATTTAAAGATATTATTAACAATAGGAATATAGAAAGGAACTTCCTTAGCTTAGTAAATAGACAAGTACGTAAAATAAATATATTTATCATTGGTAAATATTAAAAAGGAAAATTTATAGGAAAATAATATTTATAGGACATTAATAAGGATATTTCTTATACCCGTAATAATAATTAGTAGAGTAAGACAAGAAAAAGAAACCTTAAAATATGAGGTTGAAGTCTTAAAATAGAGAGGTTGAAGTCAATAGCTATGTTTCATAGATAATATAACCATGACCAAGAAAAACACTACAGGAACATAAGAGTTATTGGAGTTAAATATAATTTAGCAAGTTTAGGAGTATGAATCAGTTTTGAGAACTCAATTATATTCTTATGCATCAGCTATAAACAGTACATAAGTAATATATCACTTTTAATGTCCCATTTATACAGCTATAAGTATAATGTATACAGAAATAAATTGAAATGTGTATGACTTTCGTAGAGAAAATTATAAAATTTTAAAGAAAAATATTTAAGATGTCCTAAATAAATTGAGATATTTCAAAGCTCAAGCACCCAAAATGTATACAGTGTAATTCCAAACAAAATTTCAAACTTTCAACAAGGTTCATAGAGCATGAGACATTTCATTTCATTTAAGAGAAAAAAAATTACCAGTACCAGTAATATATATTATTCATATGGGGGAAAAAATCTATGCTTTATAAATACCTAAAAAGTGAAAGAAAATATATACACATTGAATATTTGTAGAAAAAATATTATAGGATATAATAGAATATATTAGATTATAATAATCTAATAATAGGAGATTATTTCTTTGTGATATTTTGTATATAAGGCAAAGTTTCCTAAATAGAATGAAATTAAATAACTTGTAAAAGATTGAGTCAATAAAAAATTCACATAATTTTATGAAAAGCTATAAAAATGGGGGGAAAAGCTATAGACTTGGAAATGACATATCTAAAAAAATATAAATGAAAAAGGATTAGTATCCATCTGGAGTATTTCAAATTTTTTATGTGCTTTGGGCATTCTGAAATATCATAGCTAGGTGAGAATGTTATTATGCTGAGAGAAATAAGCCAAGCAGAGAAAGTCAATTATCATATGGTTTCACTTACTTGTGGATCATAGGGAATAGCATGGAAGACATTAGGAGAAGGAAAGGAAAAGTAAATTGGAGTAAATCGGAGGGGGAGAGGAACCATGAGAGACTATGGACTCTGAGAAACAAACTGAGGGTTTTAATGGGAGGGGGATGGAGGATAGGTGAGCCTGGTGATAGGTATTAAGGAGGGCATATATTGCATGGAGCACTGGGTGTGATACATAAACAATGAATCTTGGAACACTGAAAAAATAAAAAAAAATTAAAATCAAAAAACAGGGAAAATAAAAATAAAAAACCTAGTCATTCATATTCACATGGTATTCTGCTAAAAAACTTTTATTTCTCTCTTTCACCTGGGAAATTTTCTTCTTTGTTTCTCCATTTATTTCTTCATTGCTATTTTATCTATCTTTTACTTTTGCAAATCCTTGTAGATATATTCGTTTCACAGATTCTTTATATGTAAACTCTTTTGACATATAATCTGGAAATTTCTGGTCTTTTTCATCAGTTCCTCTCTCTCTCTCTCTCTCTCTCTCTCTCTATATATATATATATATATATATATATACATATATATTATGTATATATCCACATATATTATATATACATATTATATAATATTACATATTATACATATAATACATAATATACATATATACATATATTACATATACATATATATATGAATCAACTTGCTAAATGAGAGCTCTTCTTTCTTGTGTACTGAACATGTCACCACAGTTACCCTCCTCTTTCATCCAAGTAAAACCTATATGCCTTTCTTTCCTGTAGAAAGTCTATAGTCTATATGCCTTTCTTTCTGTAGAGAGATTGAAAATGTTAAAACGGGTCATTATGAAAAATGGGGTTTAAGAAAAAAAAGAGGGTGCCTGGGTGGCTCAGTTGGTTAGGTGACTGCCTTCGGCTCAAGTCATGATCCCGGGGACCCGGGATGGAGTTCCACATCGGACTGCCTGCTCGGCGGGGAGCCTGCTTCTCCCTCTCTCACTCCCCCTGCTTGTGTTCCCTCTCTGGCTATGTTTCTCTCTGTCAAATAAATAAAATCTTTAATAAAAAAAAAAGAAAAAAAAGAATTGCTGATAGATATTCATATCTATATGTAAATATCGGAAAAATGAAGATCAAGAGAAAATAAGAAAGAATTAATTATAAAAGTGTCTATATATTAATTATATATGTGTTATATGTATATATCAATAGGAAAAGATTATATATATGTATTGATTATGTATGATACACATATATGTATTAGCCTGTTTTACTGTTTTGTCACTTTTGATCTCTCTACAGGAAAGATTGGTTGGTAGGCTTTACTTTATTTGCATGAAAGGGAAGTGGAAGCCATATAGACCAGTTCAATGGAAAAGGAAGAAGAGTTCTCATTTGGTGTGCCAGTTCATATTCTGAGATTCTGTCCTTCCAAGCATATCATTTAGTTTCTTTAAGGGTTTATATGTGCTTAAAGCTGAAGCTACAACAAATACTGTGCAAGTAAAATTGTAGGTGAGGAGTATTCTTTCCAAAGACAACTCTCAGCTCATCCCTTTGATCTTTGGCCAAATAAGGACTTCACTCACTACATATGTGCCCATATAAAGACTAGCTGCCAATATCGATCCTCCCTTCTCTTGGTAGACTCTAAATTGTGTTACCTGGAGGGGCTCCTGGGTGGTTGAGTTGGTTAAGTGTTGTACTCAATTTCACCTCAGGTCATGATCTCAGGGTTGTGACATTCAGCCCCATGCCGGACTCCGTGCTGGGCATGGAACCTGCTTAAGATTCTCTTTTCCGCTGTCCCCTACTCCCAGTCACATGCTCTCCCCTCACGCCCCAAATTGTGTTACTTCTAAACAAGTTTATCCATTTAAATGACTCACATTTTCAGTGCAGAAACATATCTAAATATTTATTGTAATAATGTCTCCAACTCTAGTTATCTGAGGTTTTTAAATTATTATTACTTTATTCCACTATATGGAATTTTGTTTTTTAGTTTGTACTATTTAGATAGGGAGAAATATAAATACATTTGTTTAGATTTCCATTTTTCATCAAAACAGTTGCTGGATTGCCTTTATGGCTCAGCAGTTGATTAAGCATCTACCTTTGTCTTAACTTAAGACCTAGTGTTCTTGGATCTGGCTCCCTATGCCAGCCTCTCTGTTTCCAGCTCCCTGCTCAATGAGGAGACTGATTTTCTCTCTCCATCATTCCCTCCTTGAGCTGGTGCTCTCCCTCTCTCTCTCTCTCACATAAATAAATAAATAAATAAAATCCTTTTTACAGAAGTTGCTTTTGGGTGCCTGGGTGGCTCAGTCATTAAATGTCTGCCATGGGCTCGGGTCATGATCCCGGAGTCCCGGGTTGGAGCTCCACATCCGGCTTCCTGCTCATCGGGAAACCTACTTTTCCCTCTCTCACTCTCCCTGTTCATGTTCCCTCTCTAGCTCTGTTTCTCTGTCAAATAAATAAATACAATCTTAAAAAAAAAAGTTGATTTATTTTTAAAGTTAAAATATTTATCTTTTCTATTCAAATACATTCTATTGGGGCGCCTGGGTGGCTCAGTTGGTTGGGTGACTGCCTTCGGCTCAGGTCATGATCCTGGAGACCCGGGATCGAGTCCCACATTGGGCTCCCTGCTCGGCGGGAAGCCTGCTTCTCCCTCTCTCACTCCCCTCGCTTGCGTTCCCTCTCTGGCTGTGTTTCTCTCTGTCAAAAAAATAAAATCTTTAAAATATATATATATATATATATTCTATTTATATTCATTTAATTAAGTGAATATATCTTTAGTAGACAGTTTTCCAGAATAGAAACAGAGTAACTTGGCCCAGTAATTATGACGATAGTTAAGTTTTGAGCACTTAATATTTTTGTCAGGCATGATGTTAATGTACCTTATGAATGTGGCATTTAATCACCACAACAACCATATACGGTGTGTTTTTCTTTGCTATTTTTTGAAAAAGAAACTAAGGCTAAGGACATGTAAGTAATTTACTCATGATCTCAAAGCCAATATATAATAATGGACAAAAATAGTCAGAGTCCACAAACTTTCTTCTCTTCCAATAATTTATTTGGGTCTTTTAACCTGATACAGATTTGGAACTTTTGTTCTTTTGGGGCATTTCCAGCAATAATCCTATATGTCCTTAAATAGGAAACCAGGCAAACCTATATAAAACCAAAAAGGAAATGGCAGTGGATAGAGAAAATGGAAGTGGGAGAAGGAGGGAGAGAAGGCAGCAAGTATCATGGTAAAAGAAGAGAAATCACCATGAATTTCTCTGTCCTAAAATGTAATACAAAAGCTCACTGTTACTAAATTGAAGACTATGTGTCAACAATAATTAAAATAAAATAAAACCACAAACACTACTAAGGGTTCCCTGATCTCCTGAACTGTGTGTAACTGTGCTTGTTTCTACTTAAGTTAATTTCTGCAAACTGGCTAAAAAGGTGACAGTCTTTAGAAAATTGGAATAGGGGCGCCTGGGTGACTCAGTTGGTTAAGCGACTGCCTTCGGCTCAGGTCATGATCCCGGAGACCTGGGATCGAGCCCCACATCGGGCTCCCTGCTCAGCAGGAGGCCTGCTTCTCCCTCTCTAACTCCCTCTGGAAGCCTGCTTCTCCCTCTCTCACTCCCCCTGCTTGTGTTCCCTCTCTGGCTGTGTTTCTCTCTGTCAAATAAATAAAATCTTTAAAAAAAAAAAAAAGAAAGAAAATTGGAATAGCCAAGAGATGTTTGTAATCACAGGAGAAATGACATACCCAGCACTAGTCTGAGCTGCTCTGCATGCACCACTGATGCTCAATGTAATTTTGTGATTAAATCCAGATGCTTCTTTCCACTTGTAAAATCATATTAAAGAAAATATAATGTACAACATTAATCATGTCATTTTACCTGAGAAATCATAAGGGATTCTCCTAAATAATCAAAGCCACTAAATAATCTAAAAACATAAATGCCATTAAGAGAGAGTAAGTGAAATTCTCCCATGGGTTAACAGTTCAATTAAAATGGATATGCTTCATCAACATCTGCAATTTGCAAGACAGGTAGATTAGGTAACACCATCCATAAGGTAATGGACAAAAAAGTCCAAGTAGCAGCATAAGCATAAAGGTGTTTAGAGATGGTTCTAAATTTTAAATATTCAAGCTTAATTTACAGCAAGCTCTCTTCATTAACAAACTTCAGAAGTAATTTTAGTGATGCAAAAAAATTTATTCAATGCCTAGCATATAGTGCTTTTTGAGAGAAGTGTTGTGTTACAAGCCCGTATATGTGAAATATCTCTTCATTCACAATCTAACTGTGAAAAGATTGTGTGTGTGTGTGTGTGTGTGTGTGTGTGTACAAAGCTCAAATTAAGTTATAGACATATAACAAAATTTTATTTAAGCACAAAAGCTGAATAAGCTATTCTTGGAGAAATCTTAGGTGCTTTTCACAAGAGTTTTCTGGGTTTGACTGTAAAGGAAACATGGAATTTTGTGAATTCTATTCATTTGAGTTTAAGTCTACAAATAATTACTACATAAATGTCTACTGTTTTCTGTGATACTACAAGGGAAAAGAAGAGTGTTACCAATCACTTTGGGGCATATACACTTTTGTGAGAGCCTGACGGAGACACAAATTACTTCAAATATATTGTGGTATTTTGAGATATTAATAGAGAGCTAGTCACAAATGGGATTATGAGGGGCAGTAAGAAAAGAGATGGAGACTGGGGTATTGGAGGTTTAAGGAGAGGTGCTTACAAAATCATGTAGGTCTGAAGGGGCAAGTACTTTCATCCCTTGCCCTGAAACAGTCAAGCTAGAGTGGGCAACTTTATGAAGTTGGATTTATTCTGAGACAATTAGAGACAGTGGTTTTAAACAGAACAATGGTTGAGCTGACTTTATTTCTCAAGAGTTAGTAAGTATAGAATGGAGATGAGGAGGCTGAGGAGTTAAAGCTGACGAAGACCTGCACTCATTTTCAGAAAGACAGTCTAATGAGAAAAGCCAGAATTTTAAAGATATTTTTGTCATATAATTGATGAAATGTGGGTAAATGGATATGAAGTGGAAAAGGTCAAAGAAAAAAGTAAAAACTAATTTTTAGTTTATAGCTTTGGTTTTAGTGTCACAGAAACTAGAAAGCATCACTCAAAATATGTTACAATCACCTGATAACTGTAGTTAGTAATACTGTGTTATAAACTTGAAAGTTGTTAGGAGTAGATCTTAAGTGTTCTCATCAAACACACACACACACACACATGCATAAATGGTAAAGTTCTGAGGTGATGCATGTATGACTAACTTGACTGTGGTAATCTTTTCACAATGTATATGCCTTTTATGATGTGGTATGCCTTTTTTTCAATATTTTATTCATTCATTTGACAGAGAGAAACACAACTAGAGAGGGAATACAAGCGGGGGGTAGTGAGAGAGAGAGAAGCAGGCTTCCTGTTGAGCAGGGAGCCAGATTCGGGGCTCAACCCTGGGACTCAGGGGAACATGACCTGAGCTTAAGGCAGATGCCTTATGACTGAGCCACCCAGGCACCTCTGTGGTACACCTTTTTAAAAAGCACATTGTATAACCTAATATATACCTCAACAATGCTGGAAAAAAATATCTATATGATATGTTCTGGAAAGGGCTGTAAACATGTCATAAGGTCAGAGAAAATCATGAAACAAGACCAATCACTGTAACTATTCAAACAAGATATTTTTTTTCCAAATGAGGGGAGTAAAAATATGGTATTGTCAGGCAGTGTACTTAGAATGTGGGGGCTGGGGGCTATTATAGAATTGAAATTTATGCCATTTTGTGGATTTTTAAAAATATTTTGGATACTTGTAAAATCCCAAAATACAAGTGGAATTATCCTACAGGCAACTGAAATTCTGCAAATAAATGACAAAAAAATTCAGTCATCACCATTTAGATGCTAGACAAAGCTGTAGAAATACTTGCAACCAGTCAGGTAGAAATTATGGATCAGAAATAGGAGGTCTCTTCTATTATTTAAAGACTTATCAGTAGATACTCTTAAGACATCAGTTTAAATTTGTTTAAGAATTTGAGTTCTCATGACTGAGGTTTTCAGCGTCGGTGAGGAGGAACGGCAGAGAGAGCCAGTAAAGGAGAGAACCTGGCGCAGCAAGTGGTTTGAGCAGGCTTTAATAAATGGAGGCATTGGGGTGGGGTTCCCTCCACCCGCAGAAAGAAGGGCCAGGGAAGTCACGTGGTGGGGCTGGCTGCGCTTATTTTTATCAGTCGTTGTGAGGGTGTGGTTTCTGCGAGATTTTAGGCGGGAGTTTTTAGGCAACAGGGTGGGATGGGTGGGGTGGTGAGGTAGGGGGGTGATTTAATCTCTGGGGAATGTTGCATGGGGGGGCTACAGGAGGGGAGAGGGGTGAGTTTTGGCTTATTCATCCCAGCATTCTGAAAGTGGGAAGTCCCAAGATGGAGGGTGATGAGGAGTGGTGCCGACAGGTGCAGTGGTCATCTTGCAGGCTGTTTCTATGTCCCCTGCCCCAACAATGACCACTTTGAATCAAAGAGCAAGTGTTTTTTTCTTTCTAGCTTATAAAATAGCAAAGTGGTTTTCTGCATTAAAACATGTAGGTAATATTCCCCATTGAATTTACCCAAAGTAGTTCCCCTCAAGACCTAATCTACTAGAGGTCAGGAAAAGAAAACAGTAAAATTACTTGTCATTTATCTATTTGGACAGCCAATATTTACTCAGAAGCTAATTACGCAATTGTCATTGCTTGCTGTTATCAGAGTTGTGAAAAGTAGTAGCTGACCTTCAGACTGGGGGTGAAGTAAAGGCCTGATTCAGAGCAAATGAGAAAAGAGGGTAGTTTGTAGAGAAAACTTAACAGTTTAACTCCCCAGATAGTAGTACCTTTGCTTTGACTCTCTCTTGGCTTTAGAAAAGATAGATAAAAACTCAAGGAGAGGGAAGTCTTCTAAGTGTATGTCAGGGCCTTGCTCAGAGATGTAAAAAAGGGAAAAACATTGACAGCATACAAAATGGAGTTTCAGTGATTTGCTTCACTGAGATCTTAATTGTACCTAGCTTCTTTTTCCCAGTATATCCCCAACCTCTTCCCCCAAATGACCAAGTTCTTCCCACCTCTAAATAAATAGTATGCGCTTGTTGCCATATTAAACTTTGATTCAGATACTGCTTAATTTCCATAATCTTTTTAGGCCCCTACATCTCGCTTAGGTAATGACCCTTTAGCTTGAATTAAACCATGTACCATTGATCATTTACTTGTTTACTCTTGGAGTTTAATTTAATCATTCTAGTTTAGTTCAAAAGGACAAATAGCTCTCTACACAGTGTTTGGGTAAGTATCTATGCAAGTATGACATCACTCATTATTATGGCCTCTGCAAGTTCTGCTGTTCTTACTCTCTCTCTCTAGCATCATTCTAGAGAAATGCCATTAAGCCCAAATTTCCTCACATCACCCCTCCTCCATCAGAAGCACACAGGTGTGAACATTATTCCACAACTCTCCATATTTGGGTACTCCTTTGGGACCCTAACCAACTTGGTTAACATACGGCTTCCTGGATTGATATCTACCACAATTTAACTCTTAATGATACATGGATATAACCAGTCTTTACATTGTAGTTACACTGCTGGATGTAAATGCCATATCCTCAGCTACACCGATTTTGATATTTTATATCTAGACCCCTAATGCCACAAGCACTTTGTTATCAAATTTTACAAATATGGGGATGGGAAAAAGCCTCTGAAATAGGGAGATAACCAGCCCTCTGAGGCAAGGAGAGCAAACAATGAAACAGACATAAAGAAATGCAAAAATTTAAGGCTTCATGGCAGTTGCCGTTCTGAAGCTCCTAGTACGATGAGCAGGTAGACATTCATCCATGTGTGCTCTTTGCCCAGGGACTCTGAGTACTTTGTCAAAGCCATTTTTGCATGGCTGATTTCAGTATGTGAGAAAATAACATACTCATCTTCCTGATCTAACACACAAGCCACTAAATCTGCTGATCAGGAAAAGAAACTTCTATTCCCACATTTATGTCACATTTTCTGTGGGTCTTATTTTCAGTTCCAATTCCCTTGCACATGAAATAACTTTTGATTTGTAGTCAGGTTTGCTAATAATCTATAGTTACAAACCTTTGTAAGAATTTAAGTATTAAAAATTGCTTAATATTTGAATTTACTTTTCATTTTGCCTCATAAGTTAACTATATAATTCGGCACTTATCAGTTCCTTTGAACTTATCAGTTCCTTCATTTTTCATTGAAAAATGAAGAGTGACTTTCTCCAAGTCTGTTAACAATGACATATATCCTAATGCTGTCTGTTAACCCCTCCTACCACCTACTCATTCATTTTCATGAGTTCTGGCTTCTGTTTCCCATCAACTCAACTTGTTTGCATATGCCAAAAGACCTGTGGTTCTTTTATTTTCAAATCATTGTTATTCAAATAATGTACAGAACATTATTTTTCTGGAAATAATTATATTGATATTTGTCTTAGCTTGGGCTCACACAGCAAAATACCATAGACTGGATCACTAGGCAACAGAAATTTATTGTCTCACAGTTCTGGAGACTAGAATTCCAAGACCAACCTGTCAGCCAATTTGTTTCCTGGTGAGGATTCTCTTCCTGTCTTGTAGATGGTCTCCTTCTCACAGAGTCCTCCTGTGGCTGGAAGAGAGAGAGGAAGAGAGCTCTCTGATAGCTCTCTTTAGGAGAATATTAATCCCGAGGGCCCCATCTTCATCATTTCATCTAACCTTAATTAAGTCCCAAAGGCTTCATCTCCAAATACCAACACTTTGGGGATTAGGACTGCAACAAATAAATGGGATGGGGAATATAAACATTCAGTCCCTAATAATACTGATATATCCAATTTTATTGTAAGTTCCATAAATTTAGTCACATCACTATTTAAACTATTTCCAGAATTCTCTGCCATACTTGTTTAGGGAATGACATGGCCAATGTAAACAAATAAGTTTCACTGATCTTTTAGGTATTTCTTTTATATCTTTCAGTGATCTATTCAATAAGGTACATGAATGCTATTTATGAGTCATTACTTATTTGAGAATATTTTCTGGTTGTCATCTACATTAATAATAATTTAATTTGCTATGGTGTAAGATTCTCCAAACACGCCCTCTCTTCAAAATTTTCTCCATTGTTTCTTGGCTTTTACCGTTGGAAAGAAGTCTTAATTTATGTGTAGAATTTAACTTTTGTTTTAAGTGTCTCCCTGCATTTGGGTCCTTAATTTTTTCTTCCCACACTGACAACAATAACAACCACATCTTGGTTAGGATGTCTTTTAAACAATTTTCCTGAAACAATATAAATACTTGCAGTGGGCATACAGAAGTTTGCTTCAACTTGGGAAATACTTTCTTATACTTAGCTCTTAAACTACTGCTGTCTATTTTTCTGTTCCTTAGAAAACTTGTCCCATGGGGCGCCTGGGTGGCTCAGTTTTTAAGCATCTGCCTTCAGCTCAGGTCGTGATCCTGGAGTCCCAGGATTGAACCCCACATCAGGCTCCCTGCTCAGCGGGATGCCTGCTTCTCCCTCTCTCCGTCCCCCTGCTTGTGTTCCCTCTCTAACTGTGTTTCTCTCTGTCAAATAAATAAATAAAATTTAAAAAAAAAAAAAGAAAAAGAAAGAAAGAAAAAATGTCCAAGTTAGTGGTTGTTCTGAGGCCTTGCAGCTCCACACATACCAATTTTTTTGTTGTTGATGTTCTTTATGGCTCTGTTATTTATTTGTTTGTTTGTTTATTTATTTATTAAGATTTTATTTATTTATTTAAGAGAGAGAGAGAGTGCACAAGTAGGGGGGAGCAGCAAAGGGAGTAGGAGAATCAGGCTCCCCACTGAGCAGAGAGCCTGATGTGGGGCTTGATCCCATGACCCTGGGATCATGACCTGAGCAGAGGCAGAAACTTAACCGATTGAGCCACCCAGGTTATCCGGCCTCAGTTTTTATACTCTGTGTAGTTTCATGTTTGTCTTCAACATTTAGATTTGATTTTTGAGAGGACTATTTCTTTTATTTGCTGTTCCCAGTGTACATTATAATTTTACTAGGTTTCTAGGTTATAATTTTACAATTGTATCTTGAAAATACTTCTTTATCTCATTAGTCTTACCTATCTCATTCTGGAGTATTTTTTTCTGCTGAATTCTCTTCACCTCTACTCTTCTTGTTGTCTGTTCACACCTTTCTCCTTTTGATTTATCGAGGTCATTCTGTTGGAGTTTTACATTCTATTAGGGGTGTTAAATCTTTTTCCTGAGTCTTTTTTTTTTTTTTTGAATTTGTAGTAAATAATTTTTATTGTTCTATAACACCTCTCAGTCTTGAAAATAAAGGTCTATTCCACCCCTCCCCACCAGCCTCCACTGGCTGCTTAAATGCAGTAAAATATTTAAAGGTTATGTTGGCAGCAAGATGAGGTATTCCTCCAGGTAGGGAAAGGGAGAAGGCTAAACTGATTTCTAGAATCTAAGTTGATGTTCCTGTCCACTTACTAGTTTCTAGTGTGTATTATCCTACTATAGACTTGCTCTTCCTTTCTGGATTTTTCTTTCCTTCACTGAATATTACTTCCTTCTACTTAAATGATTTACTAATAATTGTTAAAATGGTCTAGCATTTTCCTCTATCCATGTTATTTTAGTAATCAGAAATTCTCATCCTTCCCTCTTCAAGCTAAAAACTTTGCCTATTCTTGACTCTTTTCCTGACAACAGCAGAATCGTTTCATGCTAACTTCATCTCCCAGCAGATATTGTGTTATCCTGCTCTGTCTTTCTATTTGTTCTCCATTGGTGTTTGGTGGCAAGGTTGGAGTGTGGTAGAGTGTGGTAGAGGTAGAGACTCGGCTCTACCTCTTGTTAACCACTTGTCTAAGACAAGTTATTTCATCACTCACTCAAGCTCTTTAAATCTTATATTCCCTGCATGCAAAATTAGGATTTTAATACTGTTTCCCCACTTGTTTTTAAGAGCAAGTGAACAAACCATGCAGAGTTGCATATCTATGGCACCTGACATATAACACGAGTTAGCTAGTGTCAGTCCTCTGAGCTGCTGACTTTAGTGAACACAGATGCATAGACTTCAGTGAACTTGTCACCAGAACACAACCAATTAGTTTTGGGACAGAGTCTTACTTTCTGAGTTTAGGTGTAGTCAGAGAGACAAATCTTAACATTAAACAGTTGATCTTGTTTAAATGAGTTAAAACTCAAAAATACCAGTGTGTAGGTTCTTTCTCTAAACTGATCCATAAATTCCTACTTAATAGGCAGTTTCCTTAATTAAAATTGGGATTGAAAATTGTTCTTTTTTTTTTTCTTTTTTGTATGCGTTTTTATAAAAATGATTTTCAAATTAGAAGACAGACAAAATGAGAGGTTCTTATTCTGATTTCAGTACTCAAAACCGGTCATTTGTGCTAGATGACGTTCATCATCTACCAGACCATGAGGACTCATCTTTCTGTTTTACTTTTCCTTTCCTAATTTACCTCATATAGTTATTTTAAGTAATCTTTACCCTATTACTCTCCTTCTTTAGACTTTAAGATTCACTTGTGTAGACTGTGCCAAGCTTATTTCTTTATGCGCAAGATATAATAAAAAACAGACAAAAATATGTACATGCACAGACATGCCACTCATAATTATTTGAGAGAAAATGAATTATTTAGATAGATGCCTCATGCAGGTCTATAATAAACGAGAATTATTTTAGATGATTGGCTTTTAAGGGAGGACAAGAAGAATTCATTGTCTATTTTTTAAAATGGCTTTTTATTTCTTAAAATAAACTAAAATTGTCCATGAGTTATCCTTTTAAATTGCTTTACTTATACACATCAGTCAACTTTTTTAAGACTTTAAATATTTTAATTAAAAAACACAGGGCTGCTGAGCTTAATTTATTATGAATTCTACAGTTAATACCTGAACAAATAAGAGTATACTAAGATCATGCTCAAAAATGAGTAAATAATGTTTGCTATTAATAACTTTATTATTAAAAAATTTCATCATAAAAATTTTAAAAATAAATTTTATCATAGTTATACTTTAAACTGGGTAAGACCAAGAGTCTTCATGTTACCTGCTCTGTTTTTGGTGCTTAGCACAGTGCCTGGCACAGAGTAGGGACTCAGTTGATAATTCTCGAATGATTGAATTAACAAACAGATACTATAATTACTAATAGCCTGTCTAATCCTATTCAGTTGATTGTAAGATTAGAAAAGGTGAATTCTCAGGCGCCTGGGTGGCTCAGTGGGTTAAAGCCTCTGCCTGTGGCTCAGGTCATGATCTTAGGGTCCTGGGATCAAGGCCCACATCCGGGTCTCTGCTCAGCAGGGAGCCTGTTTCCTCTACTCTCTCTGCCTGCCTCTCTGCCTACTTGTGATCTCTCTCTCTCTGTCAAATAAGCAAATAAAATCTTTAAAAAAAAGAGAGAGAAAAGAAAAAAAAAGAAAAGGTGGATTCTCTTTTATAATGATTTCAATAACTTGGTCTTACGATAAGTTTAATCAGTGTTTAGTATAATGCTAATTGTAAATCATAAACTTACTGAGGGCGATCCAACAAGGTAATATTGTTCTTTAGACCCGTCTGGCAAAAAGTAGCACTACACATGCAAAGAAAACAGAGAAGCAAAAACATACTATGTTTGCCGCAGACCAAATTAAAAATACTCTTGTTTTGTATTATTATTTCTGCTTCCACCATGAGGCCTAATTATCCACCAGTTCACCATGCAGAAATTGCATTGAGATTCTTAAGCTTGTTTTGAAAGATTCCCACTCAGATTTCATGGAGACTCTAACTAGATTTTTCAATTCCTCCAGAAGCTATTTCAGTTCCATGTATTATCCATTCCTCTCATCATGGTATAGGGGTAAGAAGACAATTTTTTAGTGTGGATTTTAAAAGAGCTAGGATATAGTCCAAATTCTGTGTGCCAGAAACTAGCCAAGTTTGACTCCATCCCTTCTCTGGATTGATGAGCATGTCTTTCAGGACCTCAGTTATTCTAATAACTGTCTCATCTTAATAAACAACAGAGTTACAAGACTTACTCAGGATGTTCTGTGTATTGCTAATGTTTTACCAAAAATCACATTTTTTTCTCTTTTTCTCTAAAAAAGTTTCTCTTGGAGCAAACTTGCTAGAAGTAGAATAACTGATCCTTTTTATAGAGAAAACCTCTCATTCCAGTCCTATCTTTTTTCCATAGTATGTAGAACCAGCTTTGATCAAACTCAGCATAGTTTAACATGATACATTGACATGTGAAATTTGTGGAAATGAACTGTCAATAAGTCAGTATATATGTGAGAGACATGTTCCCTAGAATAGTTCTTTTTTTTTTTTTTTAAGGATTTTATTTATTTATCTGACAGAGAGAAACACAGCTAAGAAACACAAGCGGGAGGAGTGAAAGAGGAAGAAGCAGGCTTCCTGCCAAGCAGGGAGCCCGATGTGGGGCTCAATCCCAGCATCCGGGGATCATGACCTGAACCAAAGGCAGACGCTTAATGACTGAGCCACCCAGGCACACCCCCCAGGATAGTTCTAAGGAATTTTGAAAAATACCACTTTTGTAGTTCTTATGTTTAATTTCAGTGTGTTTTAACAGGTTTTTTTTTAGTTCTGTCCTAGCATAGTTTCTCACAAATTTTCCTTTAAAATTTTCCAAATCCCCCCAAATTTGGAAATCTGTAGCTAAAAGAAATGATCAATTTTCCAGCCATTGTCATCATCTCCACTGAATATTAGTACATAAAAGAAATCAAACAAAAATAGTCCTTAAAACAAGGAATATAATAATTATAGACATTTAATCAGAAATAAATTGAAAGGTTAAAACCTATATTCAGCATATTCAATCAGATTTATCAGGATAGATAAGTGACTTTTTAATAGGCTAGGAATAATAACAACACATCCTGAAAAATACATGTCACTGAAATACCAAAAATAAAATTAATCGTATAGTCATTTACCTAACAAATACTTGTTGTATACCTACTATGTTCCAGGTACTTCTCTAGGTTCTAGGGAAGGTTCTAGGTTCTTTCAATGTCTAGATTTCACGAGTAAGCAAGGATATCAAATAAACAAACAAATTTTGATGTATGTGATAAAGATATAAAGTAATGTACCAGCGTGTTTGCTTTACTCTAAGCAGAATTTTCTGAGGAAGAGATAATTGACCTATGGTCTACTTGTCAGGTACTGGGATGGAAAAAATCCATATTTTATTAATAGAAAGCAAGTATCTACAGGGAATAAAATATATATTAGTCTCTGGAATTAAAAAATTGAAGAAATACAGTGTCTTTCCTTGCAATATGGTTGCAAAGACCTGGTACTTATCCTCAGATCTAGTGTAAGGAAATGCGCTTTAATAAAGTTGCTTTAGTATGTGTGTACTATGTTCTGGTTCTGTTCTGAAATTTTTCCATACTCCAACACTTTTAATTCTCCTGTAACATTCTAAGGTTGTGCTAACTATCATGTATGAGGAAACTGAGAATAAAAGAGTAAGTTTATCAGTGTCACACGTATGATAGTGTGCTGCACTGAATTAAATTCAAACAGTCCATCATACAGTTCACACTCTTTAATTTCTAGAAGGAATGAATATTATGACATAAATGCAGTACTACAAAATCATTTGAAAATAAATTTCTGGCTGAGGTCTTTGAGAAGGCGTCAAGGTGTATTTACTCTCTGTGAGCTCCTCATTGCCTTTCCAAGGAAACGTGCAAGAAAGAATCATTAGGAGATGCTTTCAATACACCAGTGACAGCAATCATGGCAGTGAACCTGACAAATCATAGCTTAGGTGTAAAAGAACCTCTGGTTCCTCCTGGAAATTTCTCTTGGGTCATTTGCAATATATCAATAAAGGGTTAATATTATACCAATAAAAATATATGGGTAATGATTATAAAAGACATGGTTATTAAGCAATAATAAAAATATGAACAAATGTCTGCTGGAAATCTGTTCATTTTGAAGAGTAATCGATAGGGTGGTGATTTAAATGTAAATCATGTTCCAACAGTGTTGACAAAGGAGAGAAAGGAAAAGAGAAAAAAAAAAAAAGAAGGGAAAAGAGAGAAAGAAGGAGGAAAAGAAGGGAAGGGAGGGAAGAATGGGAAGGAAGCAAAGAAGGGAAAAACTTTCGGCCCTCCAGCTCTGGCAAGGACTCCCAAAGCAGCAACTTTCATATATTGCAGAAGAAAGAACAACTGACCAATATCTTCAAAAGCCTACTTAAAGCTCATATCCTTTGACAAAGCAGTTTCACTTCTATGACACAAAAAAACATACATGAATGTCTAACTTTAATGAAAAAATTTCTAAATAATTCATATAATTTACATAATTTCATGGATTATCATGAAAATATTAAAAATATATTTCTCAATATTTATCAATATGTAGTCTATTCAAAATAAAATAAGACTGAGAATTGTATGTACAGATTTACTTTTGTTGCCTGTAGAGGAAAATATATTGTTTTTATTTGTCAGAGTCAAGTTTATTCATGTTCATTCAAAAATGTAGTAAATGTCTGCCAATTCAACCTTCTCTAACACTATTTAATATATGACAGTATAACACTATTATTTTACATGAAATAGGCTAGCTTTAAAATTAACTTATTGCATGTTTGAATGCGTTTAGTACAATATATCAGTTTTTTAGTCTGGTTTAATACAACCATTTTCCATCATTTAAAATGCATCCTCTACAATTTAGGCATTGTTGACTTGCATATTTCTAGCATTAATTTTAGTTCTTTTGTTTCTTTTAAAAATATTTGCTAGAGATAATCTGTGCAAACATATCATTTGGCTCTCCCTTATGTTTTTAATTAATCTTTTCATATGGAGTTAATTGTAGAATCACATTGGGTTGTGAGAAATAACACAGGGGAGTCATGTGAATGCTTTACTCATTTTCTTCCAATGAGAAATCTTGCAAAACTATAATATAATATCATTGAATATTGACATTGATTCAGCTCAAGATACAAAACATTTCTATCATCCCAAGTTTCCCTCATGTTGCCCTTTTATAAGCACACCTACATCCTTTCCCTCCCCTGTTCCTAAACCTTGGCAACCACTAATTTGTTCTTCATTGCCATAAACATTCTGGTTCAATAATGTTATTATAATAGACTTGTATAGTAGGTTAAATTTTGGGATTGGCTTTTTTCATTCAGTATAATTCCATAATACTTCATCCAAGTTGCCATGTATATTGTTTCCTTACCTTAATTGCCTAGTAATATTGCATAGTAGAAACATTCCACTGTTTACTATACACTTGTTTTACTATACACTTATCTAGTTGTTTTAGTTTGTTTCTAATTTGGGGTTAGAACAAAAAAATGACATTTAGAAACTGTTAAAGACATGGAATATATGACTTTCTGAGATTGACTCTTTTCATGAAGCATAGTGTCCCCGAGATCTATCTAAGTTGTTATATGTATCAATATTTTGTTTATTTCTGAGTTAAATTGCATGGTATACCTGCATTATAATCTACTTGACCAGGCATCCATTCAAGGACAGAGTTGTTTCCAGTCTTCTACTACAAATTAAGCTATGAACATTCATTTACAGGTCTTGATGTGAACATAGGTTTTCAGTTCTCTGGACTAAATGCCTAAAGTGTAATTTCTAGACCAGACAGTCAGTACACGTTTAGTTTTATAGGTAACTGTCAAATAATCGCCTGAGTGGCTATATCATTTAGTATTCTCACCAGCAATGCATGAGTGACCAGTTTCTTCACATTCCTGCCAGCATTTGGTAAAAATCACTATCTAGTTTTTAATTTTAACCCTTTTGTTAGGCGTGTAGTGATACCTCATGCCTTCATCCTGCAATTCACTAGTAGTTCGTAATGTTTCAACATCTTTTCATGGGCTTACTTGCCATCTGTATAGCCTGTTCAGTGAATGTCTGTTCAAGTCTTTTTTCCCATTTTCTGAATGGACTGTCTTTTTAAATTGAGCATTGAGGATTCTCTACATATTTTTGAGATACAAATCCTTGCTGGCATGAGAGGTCTGCAAATACTTTTCTTTCATCCTGTAGCTTATTTTTTCAGTCTCTTAAAGGTGTGTTTCACAGAGCACAGGTTTCCAGTTTTGATGAAGTCTAATGTATTTTTTTTCTTTTTATAAAAGTTTTGTGTTTTTGGTGTCAAGTCTAAGAAGTCTTTGCTGCCCTCAGTTTGAAAAATTTTCTGCTAATTTTTGTGGAAGTTTTGATAGCTTTATATTTTATGTGTAAGCCCAAGTATCATTATTTGTTAACTTTCAAATACAGTATGAAAGTTAAAGTCTTTTTTTTCTTTTTTCCCCTCTTTTCTTGCTTTTTGCTTATGGGCGTCTATTTATTTGAAAGACTATGTTTTCTGCATTGAATATTTTTAATATTTAAACTGACTTTGAAAAAAATCATTTGAGCGTATTTGTGAGGGTGTATTCCTGGGTTCTCCATCTTGTTTCATCAATCTACCATCTGCCCTCCAGCAATACCACACTCTCAGGATTAGTATAGCTATATGGTAAATCTTTGCATTGGATAAAGGTAGTCTGCTCAAGTAATTCTTTTACAAAATTGTTTTAGATATTCTGGGGCCTTTACCTTTCCATATAAATTTTAGAATGAGCTTGTTTAAGTCTAAAAAAATTGTTGTGATTCTGATAGTTTTATTTACCCTATAGATAAGTTTTTTTTAAGGTTTTATTTATGTATTTGACAGAGAGAAACATAGGTAGAGAGGGAACGCAAACAGGAGGAGTGAGAGAGGGAGAAGCAGGCTGAGCAGGGAGCCTGATGTGGGGCTTGATCCTGCGACTTCAGGATCATGACCCAAGCTGAATGCAGACGCTTAACAGCTGAGCCACCCAGGTGCCCTGACTCTACAGATAAGTTTGTATAAAAACATCTTTACTACATTGAGTTTTTCTATCCATGAATGCAATATCACTTTATATTTATTTGGGATATCTTTTATTTCATCAACATTTTGTAATTTTTAGTATATGGATACTATACATGTTTTACTAAGTTTATGCCATGATAATTAATTTCCTTGGAGCAGTTATAAATTATATATTGTTTTAAAATTTGGTTTCCATAAGTTCATTGCTAGTATATAGAAATGTAGTGTGTGTGTGTGTGTGTGTGTGTGTTTGCACGCACATTCATGTGTGCATGAACACTATTTTATATGCTACAGGTTTGTTGAAATCTTTTATCAGCTTTGAAAGGTTTCTTTTTTGTAGATTCTCTGGGAATTTTTACATGTATAATCATCTCATCTTCAAACAGGAACAGTTGTGTTTTTTCCTTTTCAATTTGCAAACTTTTTTCTTTCTTCATTGCCTTACTACAGTGGCTGAACTTTCAGTTTCATATTGACTAAGAGTGACAAGAGTGGGCACTTTTTGTTATATTCTCATTTTAAAGTAAAAATAGTAAATATTTCAATATCACATGTGGTGATAGCTCAAGTTTTCCTCTCCATATCTTCATCAAGTTGAGGTAGTTTCCCTATATTCATAACTTGAGTTTTTTTTTTATTATGAATTGATGTTACATTTTAGCAAATGCTTTTTCTGGCCTTGGTATGATCATATAATTTATCTTCTTAACTTGTTGATATCTTGGATACATTTACTAATTTCTGAATGTGGAAACCACCTTGTGTACTTGCAATAAATTCCACTCAGGTATATAATACTGTGACACATTGTTGAATTTAATCTGCTAATATTTAGTTGAGTAATTTTGTGTCAAGGATCATGAGAGATACTGGTGTGTAGTTTTTGTGTTTCATTTTGTTTTCTTTTTATTATCTGGTTTTGAGATTAGGTAATATTGTCCTGATAAAATGAGTTGGTATCTGTGGTCCCTCTGTTTTTTCCCCCCTAAATTGTCAAATTTAAGAGCATAATGTTGTTTGTAGTATACTCATTATCCCTACAATGGCTATAGGGTACTGTTTATTCCTGATACAGTGACTTGTTATCTTACTTGCTTTTGATTTCTGTCAGCCTAATTAGAGAGGTATCAATTGTATTCCTCCCCCCCCCCTTTTTTAAGAACCAGCTTTGTGTCAATAATTTTCTCTACTAATTTCCTGTTTTCCTTTTCCTTTTCTTTTTTTTAAAGATTTTATTTATTTATTTGACAGAGAGAAACATAGCCAGAGAGGGAACACAAGCAGGGGGAGTGAGAGAGGGGGGAGCAGGCTTTCCGCTGAGCAGGGAGCCCAATGAGGAGCTCAATCCCGGGACTCTGGGATCATGACCTGAGCCAAAGGCAGTCACTTAACCAACTGAGCCACCCAGGAGCCCCTAATTTCTTGTTTTCAATTTATTTGATTTCTAGTCTTTATTATATCCTTTATTTTGTTTTATTTTGATTAAAATAAAAAACAAAATTTTTTTTTAAATATTTTGTTTATTTATTTATTTGACAGAAAGAAACACAGCGAGAGAGGGAACACAAGCAGGGGGAGTGAGAGAGGGAGAAGCAGGCTTCCTGCTGAGCAGGGAGCCTGATGTGGGGCTCGATCCCGGGTCTCCAGGATCATGACCTGAGCTGAAGGCAGTCGCTTAACCAACTGAGCCACACAGGCGCCCCAAAATAAAAAACAAATTTACTTTACTATGTGCTTTACTACTATATTATAAATTACTTCTTAAGTTACCATTTTTCCCTTTACCTATTAACATAAAAATATTACTAGAAAGATTAAATTGTACAACCACTAGTCTTTGCTATAAACCATATTGCCATTATGAATATGGAAAAATACAGAGCATCTCATTCAAATATACCAATATACTCCTCAAGGTACATCCTATTGTTATGCTATATGTAATCCTATGCTTCTTTAAATATTCATATCTGGGGATAGAGATTTTAAAAGGAGGGATTTATGTATCCTGCATCATTCATCAAATATTTTTAGTATGGGCATTATTTTGAAAATATCTAACCATCATTCTTTTAACCTTTAATCTGCAACTGTCCTAATATCCCATCTGTTATCATCTTCCAATTATTACTTAAAATAAAGCAAACACTAAAATGAAAAAAAAAAACAGATAAAAATAGCTCTAGTGACTTCAGGTAGGAACCTAGATGACTGATTTGAAACCTTTCCTCTTCTTGATATAGACATTTACTTTTAAAATTTTCCATCTCAGCACTGATTTACCTGCACCCTACATATTTTAATATGCTATATTGTCATCTTCATTCCATTACCTCTCTCTCTATATATATATATAGATAGATAGATAGACAGATAGATAGATAGATGTGATTTCTTTATTTGAGAGAGAAAAAGAGAAAGAGAAACGGAAAGAGAAAGAGAAAGAAAAAGAGAAAGAGAGAACCAGCAGGAGTGGTGGGAAGGGCAGAGGGAGAAGCAGACTCCCCACTGAGCAGGGAACCCAATGCAGAGCTTGATTCCAGGACCCTGAGATCATGACCTGAGCTGAAGGCAGACACTTAACTGGTTAAACCACCAGATGCCCCAATTCTACATATATTGTTAGGTTACTTTGAGAGTTCAATAGCCCATGAATTATTTTGTTATTTTTATTTTAATTTTCAAGGACTTAGGTATCATTCTGTTTTCTTTTAATTCGTATTTTGATTTTTTTCATGGTCAGAGAATATATAGTATTTTTATTTGTTTAATTTTTTGTTGATTATTATTTTTATTTGCTCATGATTTGCTTTATAGCCCAGGATATAATATTTCTTTGTGATTATCCCATATTGCCCGAAAGAAAATGTATATTCTAATGTTGTTGATTAGAGTGTTCTATAAATATCAATTAGAATGTCTTAGTTGATTTTGTTGTTCAGATCTTTGGATCTTTGCTAACTTTTGTCATAGCTCTATCAGTTACTAAGAGGGGAGTATTGAAGTCACAAATTATTTTGTGGATTTGATTAGTCAGTCTTCATTTTTGCTCTATCAGTTTTTGCTTTATGTATTTTGAGGTTCTATTGTTTTGGACACACATACTTAGGATCGTTATATCATCCTAGTGGATGAAACGTTTTTATTTTGTAACATCTCTCTTTATCTCTAGTAATTTTCTTTATTAAGAAGTATATTTCAGGGTGCCTGGGTGGCTCAGTGGGTTAAAGCCTCTGTCTTCGGCTCAGGTGATGATCTCAGGGTCCTGGGATTGAGGCCCTTGCAGTGCCCAGCTCTCTGCTCAGCAGGGAGCCTGTCTCCTTGCTCTCTCTTCCTGCCTGTCTGCCTACTTGTGATCTCTCTCTCTTAAATAAATAAAAATCTTAAAAAAAAAAAAGTATATTTCATGTGGTATTAAAATAGTCACTATTGGTGTCACTTTTAAAAAAATAGTTTTTCCTTTTAATGTTTTCTTGGTATATCTTTTTCTAATCTTTTTTTTTTTTTTTTTTAAGATTTGATTTCTTTATTTGAAAGAGAAAAAAAGAAAGAGAAACAGAAAGAGAAAGAGAGAGCCAGCAGGAATTCTAACCAACTGCTCCATTCTTTCCAACCTCACAACCTTATGCTCAACCTTAAAGATTTATAAAATCTTTAAAAAAAATAGTCACTATTTTTCTTTTAATGTTTTCTTGGTATATCTTTTTCTAATCTGTTTTTTAAGATTTTATTTATTTATTTGACAGAGACAGAGATCACAAGTTGGCAGAGAGGCAGGCAGAGAGAGAGGAGGAAGCAGGCTCCCTGCTGAGCAGAGAGCCCAACGCAGGCCTCGATCCCAGGACCTTGAGATCATAACCTGAGCCAAAAGCAGAGGCTTTAACCCACTGAGCCACCCAGGCACCCACCTTCTTCTAATCTTTTATGTTCAAATTCCTGTGCTATTAAATTTCAAGTGGACATCTTGTAAACAACCTAGAATTGAGTTGTGACCATTTTCTTCCCCCAATTCCCAATAATGTTTGGCTTTAATCGCTATTATTTAGGTCTTTTTTATTTAAGGTCATAACTGATATATTATGGTTTCAGACTGCCATTTCATTACTTGTTTTCTATTTATTTCTTTCATGTATTATTCCTCTGTATGTCTTTTCATGACTTTAGAAGAAAGTGCTAACTTTTTAATATCATTTTGGTTATTAGTCATTTGTGTACTATCTTTCCAACTTTATTTTTTTATTTTCTCATATACATTGTGTCAAGAACATGAAATTAACTTCAACTCCTTGTGTGCCTTATGCCCTTACCTGATTTAGCAGATTTTGTTCTCTTTGCCTAAAATGTCCTTCCTCAAAAATTCCTCTTGGCTACATTCTATCTGTTCTTCAAGATTTAGCTCTACATCTTATTTTATGGGAAACCTGCTCTGCCCCATTCTTTCCAACCTCACAATCTTATGCTCAACCTTATACTGTGTAGGCTACGAATCATTCATCTGCATTTCTATCTCATTACATCTTTTCTTTAATTTTGGCACACGTTATATTTTATAATTATTGTTTACTTATTCCTCTCCCTCACCAGACCCTGGGCCATTTGAAGTCTTTGCTTACATTGCACTTTTGTCTTTATCTCTGTCACTTACCCTTGTGTCTGACATGTAGAATTCACTTGATAAATGTTGGTTATATGAACACATTAAGGCAACTCACCTGTATGTGACCTGATGAAAATATATAAACAAATATTATTTTTATTGTTAATTTTTATCTGCCCTATTTAGATGATAATGTGGTAAATCAACAAGTAGTAAAGGATTTGTAATTGTGTACCCAGTACTGCATAAGAAAGAGCTGGAAATAAACCAGCTCCCTATCCTGAGGTTGATGGTAATTTGTTTGATAAGGCATGCTTATACTACAAAACTATAAGACTATCCAAGGACTAATTAGAGTCCAGTGCATACCTGAGTCAATGAGCTTATGCACTAATCAAGAAAGAAAGGATAGAAAATGTGAATCTGGAAGCAGTGCTTTTCAAAATATAATTCACAATTTATTACTAGATTTACAAATTTATTTTTTAAGCCAATTTATTTATAGTTAGGACCAGCAATAAAATAGAAGAGATTTTTATGCAAACATGGGAAATATAGTTAAACTTTTGTGCTATTTTTTCTCCTTTACAAAAAAAGAATATTGGATAAAATTTCATTCCTGAATGATAATGAAATAGGAAACAAAAGTCTATGTGTTATAAAAATTGGGGACCTTTAAATATAAGCAGAAATGTTACCAATTTGTCTATAACAATGAAACGATATTTTTTGTTAGTGGAAAATACTGTACTTTAACATTTTCAATGCAAAATGTTTTTCATGAATATATCTGAACAGTGTCCTCCCCAAAGCCCATAAACATCTCTGAAATGTTCTCATATTAATGAGCTTTAATATTGCACTTGAATAATACCCTGATCACTATAGCACTACTTAGAAAAGAAACTCACCTCTCAAACTAATTGGAGTTCTGAATGACATTGAAAGAGGGAACTGGTTAAATCATTTTCTCCAGCACTAGTTTTAATTGACACAGATATAATGCCAGTGATAATTTTATGCAATTGCAAGATCAGAAGTTTAATATATCTGGCAGTAAGGCAGGGATTTGCTTTCTCTGACAGTGTTGAATAAACCTCTCTAATCCTTTTCTGTTAGCTTTCCCTTATTTCTCGGTTTAAATTTAATAACAGGCTAAAAAAAAAAACAAAAAAAACCCACCATATTCCACTAGGCTTCTCAAAGCTCAACCAGAGAGAGAGGAGGAGGCAGGGAGAGATGTTATCTCAGAGAGGTTGTGGCTCAGAATCATTAAAAAGACTAATGGTAGGATCATAGGACTAAGTTTATAATTCCCCTTGTACATCACAGAGGCACCATCTCTTGTAGTAAACACTCTCTACTTTCATCTTGCTTCCAAATCACCAAAATGAAGGCAGCAATCCAAGAGGGATTGCATGATTATAGTTTTACAAGATGCTTCAAAATGTTTTGTTGGATGTTCAATTTGTCTTACCTATGAAGCTTGTTTATTCATTTACAGGTCATGCTAAAGCTTTGCTATATAGAACTAAGATATTTTGAGATAGTGAATTTCTACAGGTTATTTCCTGTAACATTTAACGCTTTGCAGTTTAAACTGTGATGGTCTATCTAGGCCATTTGGCAGAGGTTATAAAAAGCATAAATTTTATTAAAGCCTCTGAAATAGGCCAAGTGATTTCCAAAGAAACAATCTTTTTCACTTTGGTTCATTATAAATTACAAACTGCAGAGCTCAGATAAGTCTGAAGTCTAGATCTTTATACCCTTGGGAAATTCCTGGTTTCTGTAAGTTTGTTTTATGCTTTTCTTTCTGACTCATTGAAAAAAATGCTTAGTTCATAATTTTCTTTCTTTCTTGAGTGTTGGTCAGTATTATATAGGTGTTCATATATAACATTCTTATTTTTAGTGTTTTGTAGGCTTCTATAATTATGGTTCTTATTAATACTTAGACCCAAAAGTTATTTAATTGAATATATATATTTTTTTATTTTGATGTGGCTCTTTTTCTCCTTTACAACCTATTTTTAACCATACTTTAAGTTGAATGTGACCATGGAGGATAGCCACTGAATTGTTTTCTTTTAAATTCATTGAGGTTTTCTTTGTGGTCTAAAGCATAGTTTTTTTTAAGTACAGTTTTTTAAAATAAATATACCATGGGAATGAAAAAGACAAATTGTAGAGTACAATTGAATATATACTTTTCAAGCATTCTGAAATCAAAGAATATAATCTGCAATGTGCTTATTGTTAAAAAATTAACAGCATTATTTTAATAATAAAAATGGAACAAAACACATAGCAGGAAATGGTCAGATAAATTTAGTTGCATACAGTAGAACATTATGCAGCCATTAAATGCATGCTATAGAAAACATTACCATGGTATATTATTAAGTGAGAAAAGCAGGTTGTGAGTATACAAATTATGTTCAAAAAATTCATCTCGTTTTCCTCCATAATTCATCTGTGAACTTGAGAACAATACATAACAGCAATAATGAAGAATATAGTGCAATACAATCTTATGAAACGAGAAGTGATTCTATTTCCTGCCTGGTGCTATATTGTCTTTTCCCTTCTTCTTTCTCCTTCTTCTTTCTCTCTCTCCTCCCTTTCCCTTCCCCCTCCTCCTCCTCCTCTTCCTCCTTCTTCTATTTCTTCTTCTGATGCAGGAAGGTAGAATGGTTTGAATTTGACAATGACAAAGACAGTGGCATACAGATCTCATTCCAGGTCTAGTGAGTGAAATCTATGGTAAGTAGAGTTAACCAAGATTCTTAGAGGGAGGTCCAGATTTCCATTAGGATAAAACTTGAAGGAAATATTTAGAGTACATGATGAAAGTATAAGGTATGTAGCTAATAATGGACCTTGAACTTCAGAGGTTATATGGAGATGGTTTTAGGATTTGAGGAAGGATGGAAAAGAAGACAGAATGGTAGATATTCAAAAACACGTGAGGATGGTTACCTGGGTGTGGTAGAGTTTGCTTGAGACATAACAGAATAAAATATACTTTAAAAATTAATACTGTTATGTCCAAGGCAGATTAGAGTGTTTGGATCAGAGGTAGGGGCAGATGTCTAGTGCCCTCTATTCAACACTGTGATTGGGTAGATAGACAGCAAGAACTGATCTTAGACCACGTGTGGCAGTTCCTTCTCATTTCCATTAAGGTAGCAGAGATCTTATTCCCAGCACTATCTTGATGGCTTACAGAATTCTGGAGAACCTGGGCATTATACAAATCACACAGAATACTCTTCATCTTAATAAGTTATGCCTGTATCTGTGTATATATGAAAGTACTTACAAATTGCATTCTTTGTGTTTTGTTGAAAACTGAAAGTGATGCATTGAAATCCTGTTATTTTTTTCCTAGAAATGTCTCAATTTATTTTTTGCCTTTTCTTCCAGATGCATCTTTTTTCTTCTACCTCAGAATATATAAAATTAACATCTCAGAGAAATCATTAATTTTTTCTTTAAAATCTTATCTTCTTGAGATTTTAACTTTTGAAATACTTCTGTGTATTCAGTCCTTAAAAGGGATGTTGCCATTCCTTTCCTCTTGCCCTTTATTAAAGTGACAGCTTCCATTGTTTACATGACTTAGTGAATTTTCTGTGGGTATGGAAGTTAAATTTTGGCTGGGAATCATTGGCAGATTTTTTTGCATGCTTTTAGGGAGTGTTTGGATACACTCACAAATCCTTCACAGGTAAAACTTTTGAATTTGCTTTGTTTTTTAAATTTCAGGGAATTTTTCTCCTTTATGGAGGTAAAGATTTTTCCATACTTCATTCTTGCTTAAGGATATCAAATTGGGAAATGTTAGATTGACAACCACACTGTACTTAAAAAAAAAGAAATTATTTATTTGAGAGCCAGAGACAGAGTGGGGCAGGGAGGTGGAGCAGAGAGGGGAGAGAAGCAGACTTCCTGCTGAGCGGGCAGCCAAATAAGGGGCTGGATCCCAAGACCCCTGGATCAGGGCCTGAGCCAAAATCAAGAGTAAGATGTTCAATGACTGGGCCACCCAGGTTCCCCACCCATACTATACTTTTAAAAAATAAATGTATATACTTTTAAAATTTTAGTTATGCTTCGATCAAACATTGCAATTTTTCTGTTAAATAATGTAATTTATTTATCAATTCATCTGTTGTATCTTATGTTTATACTATGTGCTGGGCAGAATTTTCAGTTTCTAGAATGTAATAGTAAATACAACAAATTGTAATTCTTGCTAAATTACTTTACATTGAAATCAATGAGCTAAGGTGAAATAGGGAAGTAGAGAATAATAAATAAAATAGTATAAAATAAGCATGAAACAACCAAAATTAATGTTGTGTTAGAATATAATAAATGTTATGCAAGAAATAGAACAGGTTTAAAGGCAAAAAGAGTGTAGGAGTGAATTTTTCCAGAAGGCTGTTGGCAGGTCTCACTAATGAGGGGATATACATGTGTATATCAGGGAAGATCAAAATACACAAAGGGAACAGGCACAACAAAATGCCTAAGAGCAGAATATGACTAGCATATTTGAGAAACAACAGGGAGATCATTGTGGCAGAAGTATAATCAGCAAGTTAGAAGGAAATGAGATCAGAGACGTAGTAGGGTCACATAATTTAGGACTTTATAGGTTACTATAGTGATTTTATGTTGAATAAAAACTGAGACTAAATAGTGAATGATTTGAAGACAAAGAGAAAAAAGACAAAAATAAGAATAAACTAAGAATAGAAAGAATAAAAAGTGAATGATTTGAATAGGATGTTGTATGATCTGACTTATATGTTAAAAGGAATCACTCTGACTTCTGTTCTGAGAATAGAATGTTTGGGGCAAGGGCGGAGGCAAAGAGATGAATTTGGTGGTTATTCTATAAATTTTTAGCAGAGACAGGATAGCTTCAATCATGTGGGACTGGTATAGGTAAAGGCTGTATCATAATGTATTTTAAGATAAATCCAATAGGAATTCTCAATAGATTGGACATGATACAAGAGAAACAAAAGACTGAAAGATGACCCAAACATTTCATCTTGAGTTACTAAAAGGAAGGAGTTGCCATCAGTTAAAGTGGAGGTCGTAGTATATTTGTGTGTTGGGGGTGGCTATTAGATATAGTGGAGAGGTAGGTGGACAGTTGGATTTAAGATCTGGAGTTAAGGAAAGACAGCTAGTCTAAATGCATTCTAGTTTTAGAGTTGAGACAAGGACAATTTTTTTTTTTAAGATTTTATTTATCTATTTGACAGAGAGAAACACAGCTAGAGAGGGAACACAAGCAGGGGGAGTGAGAGAGGGAGAAGCAGGCTTCCCACTGAGCTGGGAGCCTGATGCAGGGCTTGATCCCAGGACTCCAGAACATGACCTAAGCCAAAGGCAGACACTTAACCAACACAGCCACCCAGGCGCCCTAACAAGGAGAAAATGTAAAGTAAACAGTGCCTGGGCAGAGAGCTGATGGCCTAGCAGGAGTGAAATAAAAAAGACAAAAATATAAAGCTAAACATATGCTCTAAGTGTCATAGTATATCAGGGGCATATAAGTTGCTTACTCCCAGTGCTAGTTCTATCTCCTACCATTCAATTATTTAATTTATTTTTAAAGGAATTATTTATTTTAGAACAGTTTTAGATTCACAGGATTATTGCAAAGATAGTGCAGAAATTCCTCCAATTTCCTCTATTACTAAAATTGTTTCAGTATCCTTTTGCTAACAGGAAACTTCATGGCTTAAAACAACATAAATTTATTGTCTTATAGTTGTATAGGTCAAAAGTCCTATAATTAAGGTGTTGCTAAAGCTGTCTTTCTTCTGGAGACCCTAGAGGAAAATTTATTTCAAATCTCTCTCCCAATCTCTCTCTCTCTCTTTCACTTCTATTTCCATCATTACATCTCCAACTCTGAGCCTCTAGCTTCACTAATACTCCATTTCTCAGTACCACATGACATCCTATAGAATATATTTTCCCCACTAAGTTGTTCCTGTTATTTATTACTGTAAGAGACGCCTCTGGCATGTGTGGGAACCAGGAGTAAGTCCCATTTGCAAGGCCTTTCTTTTTTCTCCCATCACTGTAACTAACATGATTTCTACTTGCTCAAAATGACAATGCCAGATTATCCCATAAAAGTGGTTTATAACAAATGTGTAAAAGTCATTGTGATGACATGGATGGAGTTAGAGAATATTATGATAAGCAAAATAAGTCGGTTAGAGAAAAACAAATTCTTTATGAGTTCACCTATATGTGGAAATTAAGAAACAAAACAAATGATCATAAGGGGAAAAAAACAGAGAGATAAAGAGAGAAATCTAAGACACAGATTCTTAACCATAGAGAACAAACTCATGGTTACCAGAGGGGTGGTGGGTGAGTGGATGGGTTAAAAAAGTGATGGAGGAGAGTCTGCATCTGCAGAGAGTCTGTGTGGTGTGGTCTGTTCACAAGTGGGAGTGTGCACGGGACTCAGCATGACACTTCTTAAGGGTGGGGGGAAATGTGATGGAGATCAAGGAATGAAGGGATGTTGTGTGGAAGTGTTTAATCACTAAATTCCTAAATTCTATACCTGAAACTAATATTCCACTGTATGTTGATTGGAATTTAAAATGAAATTGAATAAGTAGCAGAAAAAAGCCATTGATGGATTTTTTTAAACAAATATAATATTAAAGCACATTCTATAAAACATACAAAGTTAAGAGATGCCTGAGTTCAAAACTAGAGGTGAAGAGAACCTGAAGGAGTTCCTTCTCTCCTTCCCTTTATGACTCCTATCAAAGAATTATCTAATTCCCCAAGATTTCCTATCAACAGAATATAAGATCCCTAGACAAGAACACAGGATTCATAAAGACTAATCCACTGTATTAATGGACCTCAATTATTTGATTGTATGTCTCTTAATTAAAAAAGAAAGAAAGAAAAGAAAAGAAAAAAGTCCTTGGAGAGGGAGTTAAGATGGCAGAGGAGTAGAGGAACCCTAAATTCATCTGGTCCCTTAAATACAATGAGGTAGTTTTCAAATAATTATAAACACCTGAGAAGTCAGTCGGACATCTGAGAAAAGAAATCATGCAAGTCTACAAGTAGAAAAGCAACCACCATTTGGAATGTAGAAGGTGTGAATATTTGAATCTGGTGTGCTGTACCTGAGGACACAGCAGAGGATAGGGAGCCTGCTTAAAGAGGCTATTGCAAAGTATTATAAGCAGTGGAGTGCATTCAGAATTTTTAGAAGTCTCCTACAATGAGAAATGTCCCTGGCTTAAAAGTGCTCAAGTGGTGAAGTGGAGTGGGATCCCAGGTGTGACATCATGGTCTCAGCATCCCCAGGATCACAAGAAAAAATGTGGTGCCTGAGTACAGCACAGTTCCCAGGCATAGGAGTGGTGAAGTTCACTGAAAACAGTGAGTCTAGGTGTTGGTTTTCTGCTCAGTGTGGCCATAAACTCTAAAGTCATGGTCATATGACACCTTTCCTGGCAGGGGTCCAGCAAAAGGCAGAAATGCAGCAAGACGCCCCCTTCCCTGGGAGGAACAGTGCAGGTCCATGCCACAGGAATCTGTAAAACTTAAGAGTTTTGGAATTCAATCATATGCCTGGATAAAAACGCTTGGTCATGGGCCAGGTGAACACAGAATTCTGAAAGAAATGAGGAGACAAGGGCGAGCTTTTCTGTGAGGGCTCACTGAAGAGTCGGGGGCTGTGAATTTTCAGCTCTGGGACTAGAGAGCAGGATACCACCATAATGATGCCACTGATCAGAGCTGAAAGTCTTCAGGGAGCAAAATAACACCACCTAGCAAAGTCTCCTGCTTACACTGAGTGTTACCTCCCTTCACACTGGAAGTGCATTTCCATTAGGCTAAGTTCACCTGATAATCAATGCAGTGGGTCCCTCCTCCCAGAAGACCAGCACAAACAACTTGCTCACACCAGTTTTACTGATCATAGAGGACTACAAAGCTTAAGCCTCAGGGGAAAACAGTATATAACATAACATTCTTTGTATTTTTGTTCCTTAGTCTTTTAGTATTATTTTTTCAGTTGTTTTATTTTTTCAATCATTTTTTTTTTTTTTTTTTAGTTCTTATTTTGGGATTTAGTTTCTTTTATAAGCACACCCAGAATCTAGCTGTTGTTGTTGTTTTCCTTCTCTATTGTTGTTGTTATTGTTGTTTTTTCTCTTTCTTTTCTTTTCTCCACAAAATGACAAGGCTGAAGTTCACCCCAAAAGGAAGAATAAAAGGAAGTACTCACTCTCAGGGATTTGATAAATAAGGATATAACTAAGATGTTTGAACTGGAATTTAAAATGATTATAAAGATACTAGCTGGGCTTGAAGCAAAGCATAGATGTCACTAGAGAATCCCTTACTGTAGAGATAAAAGAACTAAAATTTAGTCAGGCCAAAATTAAAAATGCTATTACTGAGGTATAGTCCCAAGTGGAGGTCATAAAAGTGAGGATAAATGAATAGGAAAAGGGACTCAGTAATATAGAAGATCAAATGATGGAAAATCAGGAAGTTGAAAATAAGAAAGAAAACCATTAGATCAAGAAGGGAGACTTAGAGAAGTCAGCGATTCCATAAAGTGAAATAATATTCATATTATAGGGGTCCCAGATGATGAGGAATGGGAGAAAGCGCAGAAAGGTTATTTGAGCAAATTATAGCTGAGAACTTCCCTAATCTGGGGAAAGAAACAGGCATACAAGTCCAGGAGGCAGAGAGAACCCCCTTCAAAATCAGCAAAAGTAGGTCAACACCTCAACATAAATAGTGAAGTTCTCAAATTTCAAAGATAAAGGGGAAATCCTGAAAGCAGGTTAGCACAAGAGGCTTATAACCTACAAGGGTAGACACATAAGGCTGACAGCAACATGTCCACAGAGACCTGGCCAGCCAGAAAGGACTAGCATGATAGAGTCAGTGTGCTAAATGGAAAAAAATATGCATCCAAGAATATTTTATCCAATAAGGCTGTCATTCAGAATAGAAGAAGAGAGAAAGAGTTTCCATAACAAACTAAAACTAAAGGAATTTGTGAACCCTAAACCAATTCTGCAAGAAATATGAAAGGATATCCTTTAAGCAGAGGGAGACCTCTAAAGTACAAAAACCAAAAAAGGAACAGAGGTGTTCTACAGGGACAGTGATTTTACAAGTAATACAATGGCACTAAATTCATTTCTTTCAATAATTACTCTGCATGTAATGGAATAAATGCTCAAATAAAAAGACATAGAGTATCAGAATGGATAAAGAAACAAACAAACAACAAATGTTCAACATCACTTGTCATCAGAGAAATACAAATCAAAACCACAATGAAATATCACCTCACACCAGTCAGAATGACTAAAACGAACAACTCAGGACACAACAGATGTTGGCAAGGATATGAAGAAAGGGAAGCTTCTTACATTGTTGGTGAGAATGCAAACTGGAACAGCCACTCTGGAAAACAATATGGAGTGTTCTCAAAAATTTTAAAATAGAGCTACTCTACAATCCAGTGGTTAGTTACTAGTGGTTACTAGTAAGGTATTTATCCAAAGGCTCCAAACATATTGACTTGAAGGGGCACATGCACTTCAATGTTTACAGCAGTAGTATCTACAGTAGCAAAATATATGCACCAACATATGAATGGATACAGAAGAGGTAGTATAGTTATATATATACACACACATATGCACACAATGGAATATTATTAAGTCATCAAAAAGACTGAAAGCTTGCCATTTGCAACAACATGGATGAAACTATAGGGTACTATGCTAAGCAATGTAAGTCAGTCAGAGAAAGACAAATACCATATGATTTCATGCATATGTGGGATTTAAGAAACAAAATAGGTGAACATAGTGGAAGGGACAGAAAAATAAAATAAGCTAAAAACAGAGAGGAAAGCAAACCACGAAAGACTCTTTACTATAGAAAACAAATTGAGGTTTGTTTGAGGGGAGATGTGATTACAGGGTAACTGGGTGATTGACATTAAAAAGGGCACTTGTCATGAGCATTGGGTGTTATATGCAACTTATGAATCACTAATTTCTACTTCTGAAACTAATAATACACTATATGTTAGCTAAATTGAATTTAAATAAAAAAATAACAAGTCTTCATTCCCAATATATTTCTACGTATTTATCTTCTTACACTACTGAATTTATACATTTTATATTGTATACACTATACAAATGTTTAAATCAAAACATGTGAAGTTTTAAATTTAAAAACTAAATACAAATTCAAGTTTTAATATTTTCTTCTAACACATTGATACATTTCCTTGCACCCCATTTTATTAGCTTACATGAAACCTGAGAGTCCATTACTCTAGATCAGTGATCCTTAACATCCTGTTCTGGAAATGGATGCTGTCTGTGTTAAAAATTCACAATAGTGAGTAGTGAAATAAGATAAATGAGATGAATCTAACGTTTATGAAATTATATTATTTACATTTAATGGACAGTCCTTTAATCTGAAGTTAATTCCTTTTGTTTAACATAGTAGATATTAACATTCAATTTTCTGCAGGCTACTGGCCATATAATGTGTATATATCCCAATTTTTAATTAAGAAACTCTATGTACTCTGAAAGACTGGAAACTACAGTTTTGCATAACATTATTACATATGTGCAAAATAAATAGAATGAAGAAGTCACACAGGTGAAGCTGATGAAGTTTGCATTCAGGTTATTATTGTATTTACATTCTGAATAGATCTTCACCAAGTAATACAATAATGTCACTGCTGTTCTACAGGTTAACCCATGAGAAACACTGAAAATTAGGCCCAATTATGAAAGGTTCTGTAGGGAACCACTTAATAGTGACCATGATGGGTCCTATTCCACCTGAAATGGAAAATGAAATTCCAAAGAAAAATACCTCTCACTAGCAAAGATATATGTATTTTCAGTACTTTTGCAAAGAGAAACTGCAACTACAGCAAATACCACTGAAGATGAGAATAGTTAATCGACTGTCATCTTAAGACAGATTTAATAGTAAAGCTGGAATTCTAAACCCAGAAAATACATGCTAAAATGATGTTAACTACAAATTAAAGATTAAAGATCTACTTCAGAAGAATCATAGGGGAAAAAAATGGAAATCTAAACATTACGGAAAGCTCAACAAGACCAGAAAGAAAATGTAACATGTTTTAATAGACTGAAATTGAAGACACACACACACACACACACACACAAAACACACACACATACACACATATACACACACACACACACACACACACACACGTCAAATATGTTTTAAACCTGACCTAGAATTTATTTTTATTACTTCATTATTCAACTTACCTTATGAAAGAATGTGAGTAATTAATATTATCTAAATTTGATTGGTGAACATAGTTTAAAAGATTATTTCATTAAAGACTATTATCTTTAGAATATATAATAAAGCTTTTTTAAGAATAAAGTAGATACACATTTTTCCATTAACTGAAAATCTGTTTTTTAGTACCCCAAAATACATGAGCAAAAATGTTTTATGAGTATCTAATTGATACGGACCCAGTGGATTAGCCCACCCACTGCACAAAACTCCAACATGAAAAATAAAGGCAGTGCTGCTCTTTAGAAATTGGAATATTTTTCAGAGTCCTGCTCACCGGATATCTTGAAACTTGAAGACATTTTCACTGATCCTTAACTGGTTCACTGGGAATCACTCATCTAGGTCATGCAAATAGAAATATGCAAATAGCAAGTTGATAAAAAAAGTAATTTCAATATAAAACAGTTGGTTTCCCACACAAACATCTTAAGTTTGTAGTTGACGCATTTGATTTTGAATAAACGCTTAAATACTTAACCAATAGCAAAAAAATTTAAGAAGTATTTAAGACCAAATTTGTTCTCCATTGTGGAGTCTACTTGTTGTGACACAGGAGGAGCTAGGAGAGAAGCAAAATGAGTAACTGGGTTGGTACCTGCTAAATACGTCAATAGGGCCAACCCAAAGAATATTCTGGAAGATGTCACAGCAAGAAGAGACATCTTTAGCCTTTTTCTTTAATGAAATGTCCTCAGGTGGACAGAGATATGAGACTTTTTGAAGTTATAAATGCTAATGTTAAGTACAATATAGGCATTTTAGTATTCTGTATACTTTTATGGCAAAACTAAAAGTTTATAGAGTATCTATTTAAAATTTTTTAATATGGTAACTATTTCAGATGTTTTCAGCCAGCAGATAAATGTGGTGAGATATGCAGAAGAATTAGAAGTTAATTCTTTAAGGATTTAAGGTATTATCTTGAGAGGCATAGTCAGCCTCTCAACCATATACACATAATCTATGAAGAATCAGGGGAAAAGTGGCCACATTATACACTTTATATTATGTAATTCAGAAAAGAGATAAATGGGAGGGCAGTTGGGAAGTCTTCCTAGAGGAAGTACAACTTAAAAGCAATGTACAGAAAGAGGGTCAGTTTTCGGGGTGTGATCCGTCTTGATCCCTGGTCAAACAAGACTTGCAGGTAACTTTGGCTACAGAGTGTTGGGAAGACATGGATGCAGCCTAATTGTGATGTGAATAGAGTTTCTTTCAGGCATTATACGATCTATCTTTTCTTCCTTTTTAACACATCACAAAAGATTGGCCCTTCTTTTGTAAAAGAACAGTAATACTGTCAAGAACTTGAAAAGGAAGGTATCAAATTCATGAGTCTATATTTAGAGTCCACTTCTCTCCTGAATAGCTGCCCAGTATCAATAATGTTCATTGAAGAGAAAGTGATACTGTCTCTTCCTTTCTGTGGAGGTTTCCTTTGTGAGCCTTTGCAGAAAAAGTGTGTGTGTGTGTGTGTGTGTGTGTGTGTGTGTGTGTGTGACTGATTTCCAGTTTGAAGTTGTAGAAATAAGAGTGTCACTAAAATATACAAACCATCAACTGTTGAGTGTGATTTCATAGCACTATGATTTACCTTTAATTAAGATATTAAATTAGATGAGGTAGCATTTTTTAAAAAACAATACAAAGAGCATCTAATACATCCATCATGTAATATAAAATTACATATTACTGAGTATAGACCATTTTGAAATAGTTTTAGAAATACATGACCAAAATCAGAGGAAAGAAGAGAGATTGTATCCTTATTTACATGCAATGACCCTCATGTGAAGATTAGATCAGAGTTCTTGAATGAAAATAAAATTTTCTCTTTTATAATCCTATGAGGAAATAACATGTAAAAGACATTTTCAGAGATCAGGAAATAGAATACTGATTTCACAAAATATATATCAAAATGAAGCCTAGAGAGGTATAAAGAAAATAAATGCAAACAATTTCACAGGGCCATATAGTTCTGTATCTTTAGAGAAAAGGCTGGTATTAAGTTCAGAAATAGAAACTTAGGTTTTCTTTGAACATAGTATATGCTTTGCAATGTTAGCCATCCAATGTTAGCCACAGAAAATAACTATGTTATTTTCACAGTTGAGAATATTCTTGGTCCTTTGAATGCCCGTATGAATTTTTGGAAAGTATCCATTTTTATTAATAACCTATTGGGATTTTCACAGAAATTTCATTGAATGTATAGATCAATTTGGAAAGAATTGTTAACAAGATTGAGTCTTCAGACACATGAAAAGGGAACATTTATAACACTTGTTTAGGTCTTCTTCAATTTCTGTTAGCAGTGTTTTACAATTTCAATTTTCAGATCTTTGTCATTATTTCTCAGATTTACCCTTGTATTTTCTATTTTTGCTGCAACAGCAACCTACTAACCGTGAGGAACTAAACAGGACAGACTGACTTAGGGGAATTTAAATTCCCTTTGGGGAATATAAATAATAAACAAGAAAAGATCATTTGAAATTCTGAAAAGGCAATAAGGAAACGCATAGAAAAGAAGGCATTTGGGGATATTATCTGTACTTAGAAATAACAGTTCCTTTGATAAGATTCAAATGTAAATGTCTCATCTCCCAGATTCTGTGGAAGATAGAAGCCTAACTTCAGTGCGTGTTTTGCTCCAAGTTGTAAATCTACCTCCAGTTATAAAGTTCTTTTTTGTTTGTTTTTTGTTGTTTTGCTTTGTTTGTTTACCCTTTGAGTAAAGTCACTTAAGGAACATAGATGATCACTCCAATTACCAGATAATGGTAGGATGAGCTGTGTGTGAGCAGGGGTGCTGTCAATTCCTCCTGAGAACTAGTTACTATTTATTTTGAAAAAGACAAATGTAACGGGTTGTATCTTCTTGCCTACACTAAAGGGCAAGATTACTTTCTGTTTTTACAGTCTCTTAGGATTGCCAATGATATGCACAACATTCTGTTTTAATGGCTTATTCTATGATAAAAGTGTTCTTTTTCTCTGCTAACTTTTTGGGTTGAGAGACTTTTAAAATATATATATATATATTTCTCTTTCAGGATCCAAAAGATGAAAAAAATGCTGGAGAATAGTACTCCAGTGAAATAGTACATAGTAAGCCCAAAACCGGGGAAAGAATTTGACTTAGTGGAAAGACAGCACAAGAAATCATGAAGTTGATTGGTGTGAGTGAGAAAATGAGATGAATTTGGAAAGAATTATATCAATCTATACTATATAAGAATATTATGTTATAATGGATTTTGAAGTGGTTCAAGCTGTATCTAATTTGCATTGTAAATGATCAAACCAGCTGTTGTGTTGAGAATTAATTTAAGAGTTAAAGGGAAGAACAGTTGGTGTTCCAATATCCTTGGAAAGAATTATGATGACTTCAAGAATAGGAAATACTAATACTGGAAAAAAGTAGCCAGATATATTTTGTCACTTAAGTATAGAATAAAGGTCTGAACAAGATGTAGAAAAGAAAAGAAAAAAAGGTACAAAAATGATCCATATATATATATATACATATATATATTTTTTTTTTTTTTTTACTTGAGCAACAAAGTAGATGTTGATGCATTTTATAGAAATGGCTAAAACTAGAGAGAGATTTGGGTAGAGTGTCAGGCAAGAATTATATAGTCACTTTTCACTCCCTTTGAGCATAATGTAATATATTTTTTAAATACTTGCTTTTTGAAGATGCTATGGTATTTCACTCTGTGAATATATGTTAATTCAAGTGAACATCCCTGTAATTGTTGAATATTTCTCGATTATATATAGCATTGTGATTAATATTCTTATAATTAGATATGCATATAGACTAAACGTGACTTCTTTTCAAAGGAAAAATTTGTGTAAATAGAATCTTTAGTTCCATGTAATATTTCAAATTACTTTTAATGAAATTTATATCAATTAATATTTTTTTATATTTACTCTTGAGAATTTTATTGTTGTCACTGTTTATATTTTTAATTGAATTTAGAGTATGGCTATTGTTAATCATATCATATGCTGCCATGCCACATCTGATTTGTGATACATGTCTTATTCTTAATATAAATCTGTACCCTCGTATGGCAAAATGTAAACTATAATTGATCATTAATTAGTTGATAAATAGAATTATTAAGATATGCATATGCAAGCCAATCATCTGTCTTCTTTGAATAGACTTAGAAAAGAAAGGTGTTGAATAGTAAGTCCTAAACTTCAGGGCAAATGTGTGAATTTCTCTTTAAAAAGTCACTTCTGCAATATTTCCACTACAGCATTTCATCTGCCAGCAGAGATTAGTGAGCAAAAATGGCTTTGGCATATTTACAAAATGAGCTCAATATTGAATCCTTCATTTCAGTAGGTACAGCAATGTTAGACAGCTGATTATGGATTCTCTTTCCTGTGGGAAGGCATGGGTTGCATCTCTCACTTATCCTTGTGCATAGTGACTATCAGTAATAGCTACAGGAGATTAACCAGTTTGGCCCATTTTACCCAGGCAAAGCTCTGGTGGCAGGTATCAAAAGAACGACACTAGTACTCTTAATTCTTGTGAAATATAACCTAAGGGGAAGAAATTCCATTTTTGTATAGAAAACTTTGAAGGGAAATGCTTTATAAAGCAATAAGCATTTCAATCTAATTATTTTCTATTGACGAGATTGACCGTTCTCACTACAAGTCACTTCCTTAGAACCTAAAATAGTCACAAAAAGAATAAAAGTGTTCAGTATTCATTCTTTACGATTGTAGATAAACACTAAAATTAGAAACATAGGGGTGCCTGGGTGATTGAGTCAGTTGGGTGTCTGCCTTCAGCTCAGGTCATGATCCTGAAGTTCCAGGATTGAGCACTGTGTCAGGCTTCCTGCTCAGCAGGCAATCTGTTTCTCCCTTTGCCCCTCACCCCACTTCCATTCTCTCTCTCTCTCAGATAAATAAATAAATAAAATCTTTAAAAAATTAAAAACATACATATATGATATTTTTGATGCAAAAAAGCAAAATATTAAGGTAACTAACATACTTGTATTTTTTGACATGTTGATAGAAGGTAGTATAGTGTGTATTTAATGATTTCATATTCTAATTTTAGTAACTTGTTATTGTAAATTGTCATTATTTAATTAATATTTTACTTATGCTTTCCACATATTAATTTAATATATAGATATATTTTTTCTTATTGGGCAGTAAGAATAATTTTATAGACTCTTAGACAATAGATAAACCCAAAGAGAAAATATTTTAATTACACCATGTGACAATATTTGTTAATATTTTATGTTATATTAATATAACATTTATATATACAATCAGAAAATCAGATCATGAAGTGAATAATATTGTTTTTCAATTTAACAACTTAAACATTTGTATGTATGAGACAAAATGAACTGTTTGATGGAACTGGAAGATAGGATGAAATTATAAAACTATAGAAAAGTAGAGTATAACCTCCATATATGTCCATATGTATTTTCATTAACATCCTATAAGGGAGTCTAGTCTCTGTTTATTCTTCACCAATGATTTTCAAAGTGTGGTTCCTGGAACAGCAGCAGCAGCAGCAGCAGCATTCAAGAAACTTTCTGGAAATGAAAATTCTGGAACTTCACCCAGATATACCTAATCAGAAACTAAAAAGACTCAGCAATCTGTTTTTAATAAACCCTCTGGTGATTCTCCTTCATGCTTGGGTCTGAATCCAGTATCTTAAACCTAGGATCCTGAGTAGTCATGGAATAAGGAAGACAAAAGAAGAGAATTAGGAGACTTTCCCAAGGAGTAATATCACTGGAAAATTAAGAAGTATTTGAATAGCTAGATGGCTAAAACTTGAATCAAGTTCTCCACCTTCCTGTCAATTAAAATTCATATGAGATACCTTATTCACCTTCCATTTTCGTTCTCATTTTGTTTCATTTTTAAGTTAATTACTAATTAGGTTAGTAGTAACCTGTAGGGAATTGTGCAGAAATATCTTTACTAAAATAGAAAGTATGCCTTTATTGTCAATGTTGGGTTTGTAAAACAAAGATCATTCTCTCCTAAGTGGAAAACTTGTATCATATTCAGAAACATAGAATAACTTTGTTTAATGGTTCAGCTATAAACCATTCAACCAAGGGGTCTATGATATGAAGGCCGACAGTTTGTAATGCAGGGTTTAATTAATTTGGGCCCTGCTATAATTAAAGGTTTTGAGTTATTAGTGCACCACTCTGGCAAACATTTAATTTTTTTTTAAAGGTTTTATTTATTTGACAGAGAGAAACACAGCCAGAGAGGGAACACAAGCAGGGGGAGTGAGAGAGGGAGAAGCAGGCTTCCCACCGAGCAGGGAGCCCGATGTGGGACTCGATCCCGGGTCTCTGGGATCATGACCTGAGCCGAAGGCAGTCACTCAACCAACTAAGCTACCCAGGTGCCCCCAAACATTTAATTTTTATCTTGCTGGTGAAACCCTTATTAAAACAGGATATTAGGAAAGCTAAATAGAATTTGCTGCAGAAATGGTTTGGATTTTTAGATGTAATTCACAATACACCACAGTGATTGTTTTCTTCTTAAATAAAAAAGAGGACTTTGGAAGCTCAAGAAAATGAGCACAGTGTGAGATAAGAGAGCAATTCCATTTTTAAAAGTCATAAATCAGGTATAGTGAAACTAACTTGGAGAAAAATCTCTCTAAATCCTCCGTGTTGGAAATCTGTCTGTCCTCACCACAAGCCACCCTGGCATTTTGGATTCTCTATTTTGAGTCTGAGGTTTCGGATTATTTCAGTGTCACTTATACTACTTTAACAAATATTTTCCTGTTTGCATCTATAGAAGGCAAAGGAGCAGACGCGTCATTAACCTGTTGATTCTCATTTTCTTCTTAGAGCTAATCATAATTGAAAGCATCATCTGTATTTATCCGTCATGGGACAAGATGATTCTCTAAAGTAGATGTATTGTTTTTTTTTTTTTTAATAAAGATTTTATTTATTTATCTGACAGAGAGAGAGATCACAAGTCGGCAGAGAGGCAGGCAGAGAGAGAGGAGGAAGCAGGCTCCCCGCTGAGCAGAGAGCCCGATGTGGGGCCTCCATCCCAGGACCCTGAGATCATGACCTGAGCTGAAAGCAGAGGCTTTAACCCACTGAGCCACCCAGGTGCCCTAGATGTATTGTTTTTAGCCAGAATTCTAATGCAGATTCAGTGTTATTGTGCCTTCTCTGATACTTAGAAACTAAATATGGAATGCAGAAGCACAAAGTTCATCATTTCTTAGAATTCTAAGGAACACTACTAGTCCCAGGGTTCAGTCAGTCGGATAGCAAAGCCAAGGTTCAATAATATTGTGTATATTACCTTTGATATATCCCTTTATAAGACTCGAATTGCATGATAGTACATTGCAAACTCTGAGGATTCTTGTGATTAAGAAATGTAGGCAACTTTATGTCAGCATCTGTCAAACTTTATGTACCACAGTCCTCTCCTTTTTTCCTGATCCATCCTATTGTTCCACAGAGCATGCAATGTAAAATGCTCTTGTAATGAAAAGAGGTCTGGTTTAGACAGTAAGAAACCCCAAATCAATCCTGCTTTCATTATTTGCTAACTGGTGTGAGCTTAGAGAAATTAATTAAATGCCTCAAGGTATAGTTTCTCATCTCTAAAGTAAGGTTGATAATTACAGTATAGGCATACTGTAAATTAAATGGATAGGTTCAGAAACTTGGTAAATTTTAAAGTACAATTGAAAAGTTCATTTTAATTTCTCTCTCTTACTTAGTGGGAAATTTGTCATTAAACCTGTGAGTTTCCCAACTACTTTTTTCTCCTTTTGTCATCCTATGTATTCTATTAGGCATCACTCAATACACAGGAAGTGATAGGTAGATTGAGGGGGTGCTTATGAGTGCTTATTGAGCATCATAGGGTGGAATATGTTTACTTTGCTATTTATGTTCACTTTGCTATTTCCTGGATATGTTCAGGCAGAATTTATTAGAATATTGTACAGGAAATACTATACAAGGTTAATTAATATCACATTCCTTCTTATTCAAAGACACTTTGACTTGAAAAAATATATTCATCCTCATAATGTAAATAATCTATTGAGTTGATCATGTAATGAATAAATATTGGTAAGAGAGAATATTCAGGTATAATGAAGAGGTACAAATTCCTATTCATGTAAATTTCTAGTAATTAGTTATAGTAGCTATGTTAAGGGAATGTGTAGTGTGTGTGTATAATCAGGGGGAAAATGTCTATGTCAGGCATGTAATATGAATATTTTTCAAGTCTTGGTTCATAGAATAAGTATGAATTTATTATGAATATTTGAATAGATAGAATAGCATAAGGATTTTTTAATGAAAATTAGAGGATCTTTTAATCAGTTTAAGGACAGAAGTGGGAAGAAAAGATTAAACAGGAAGCCTATCTCTTCTGGAGATGAAAATCTTTGAGAAGATGGAATAGAAATTACTGACCTCCAGAAGACTTTTTCCTAAATATGCTTATAATGGTAAATGGTGTTAGCAGGATATGTGTTCTCTGTAATTGCCTATTATAAATAAATTTGGAATTGTAGGTTTAAAGAACATGCATGACTAGAGAATGAGAGGTAGTCAAATAAACATATTACATTCAGGTAATTAACAGCATAAAACTGAAATGCCCCAGAATTCAAACAACATCTTTCATGAACTGTTTTTTGCTTACATTATTCAGAATTTATCTGTTAATTCAATTCCAAACATAGTTCTAATGTTAAGAGAAAGAAAATTCTTGGAAACTGTGATTGTTGCCTGCCTCACCAAAAGGAAATCCTCCATTTGGTTTTGATTCATGTTTGAATCTTATTAATCAGGTTTGCTGTCAGAAAAGAATTATCATTACATTAACAACTTAACCCTTTGTGTCAGCAAAGACAGTTGTAGTATCTTTGATATTTTAGCATTATCCATTACCACCCACCATCCATGTTTCTGTGGACACCATGCATCACTTACTGGGTTGCTCTTTCAATGTCCCACTCAACTTAGAATGAGAATCTCTGGATTTAGATTTTGTTATTGTTGTTGTTAAGCTCTATAAAATTTTAGTATTGCTGTCATAGGCTACATTTTTCATTGGCTTCAGTTGAATAGTAATGGTTTCATCCACGACATTTGCTATCAGAAATTTAATCTCCAGATACTAGAGAGTCACAAAGCCCACTAAGACAGAAATTCATATATTTTTATACACCAAAAAGTGATTGACAGGAAATGATTTTGGTACATGATTGTCACATCTAGAATGGATCTAACCATACTATTTACTGTTTTAAACCTTTAAACACATTTAATTTTGAAAAGTGACTGTTATTTATGGAGAAAATAATATAGTAAAAATTTATGAATAAAGAGATGAGAAATATTTGCATTGCTAGTTTGGGAAATAGTCTTTCACTCCTTGACTTCTTTCCAAAATATCTGTGATGGTGGCAATCTTTATCACTTATAAAAATCACATACTTTAAAAATCTAGTGCAGTATCTTACTTGAATAGTCCCAATTTAAATGCAAATTTTAGGTTCCATCTGTCATAAAATGAATTTTTCAATAAAAAAAGAGGTATGTATTTTTTAAAATGTTAATGGCCTGTTTACCTAACTGCATGACTTGGCATTAATATCTAAGTACAGAAGGTTTGTCTTTGGGAGAGGATAAAACAAGATAGATGTCCAGGACAAGTACTTAAATCTTCTTTGGGGTTGGGAGGGAGATTTACCAATGGAATATGAAAAAAGTTTTAAAGAATCACTTTGAAAATGGTCTCTCGGGATACTTAATTTCATTTTATAACAAATGATAAAATCATTTTAGTGAATGTATATTCCTGTAGGGAAAATAATTTGCAGGGTTGTTTTTTTTTTATAAACCTTATTACTGCATAGAGTCATGGCTGGGTTTTTTGATTTTAAAATGTAGACTGTGTATATTTTTAATGGCATGTATTTTTGGAAGGAATGTTTACTGTTTAACATGTATTGAAACTGTATTTATTGAAGGCCCTTTATGTACAAGGCACCCTGCTAGTCAGTAGGAGGGGATATTTAGTCTGTTTTCTGTTTTCTTAGTTTTACTCACCTGACAAAATATGTCTCACACTTTCAGACACTCTGAATTCTTACACCTATTCTAACTGAGAATAATTTCCTATTTGATAGGTGCCATATATATGTAATTACTTTTAATACAAGGCAAAAAGTTATAAAGACCTTGAAGCAAAAAAGGAAACAACAAGAAAACAAAAACCAAAAATGATAGGGCTGGGGAAAGGGACAGTGGGCAGGGAGAGGAAAAAAAACTGTATGGGCTTCAGAAACTGGTATCTGGTAGGAGACAGTGTGTGATCCACCCCTCCAGCCATGCCCAAGCCACCAGAAACTTTGGTGGAGGTACCTGTGAATGTGAATGAAAGTACCTCTGGGCTTTCCCTGCCTAGAATCTGGAAAGCCACGTACCCTGTGGTCTGGGGCAATATGTCCTTTGTGTGCTTATCCAAAACATTGTTCCATTTAATCCTCCTTCTGGTAATCATATCTCTGTATCTCTTATCTGTATTCCTTGATCTCTCTGCCTCAGTGGTCTTCTCTGAGTTTAAGCAATCACTCTGTACCCTGAAATAACAATACTAATCCTGTCTCTAGGCCGGGTGCAAAAGCAGTTAAAGACTTAACTGCACCACCCAACTTCCTCACTTTTGAATAATAAAAGACTGGGGCCCTTGACAGTCAAGAGAGACAAAGGCAGAGACAGAGGCAAAGCAAAGGCAAAGAGCCTGGGAAGAGAGAAAAAGAGAGACAGAAGCAGACAGAGAGCAACAGAGACAGAAGCACTGCAAGAGGGCCAGAGCCAGAGCTAGAGAGCCAGAGCATGAGCCTGAGCCTGCTTCATAGGTCTCTCCTGACTGACCTCGGGTCTGTCAGCTTGCATCAGATCTCCGTGTCCATGTCATTATTTTGCCTACCAGACATCCCGTGGTTCAGGACCCACATCTCTGCTGAAGCTGGTCTCTGGCAGTATCTTCTTTTTAGATCAATAGTAATACTTTCTTTTTAATCAGGGAAAATATCAACTATCTAAAAATAACAATACATTTCTAAATAAACCATAAATCAAAGAAAATCTCAAAAAAATAGCAAATAGTTTGAACTAAAAGTTAATGAAAACACAACACAAAATTTGTGGGGTGTAACTAAAGCTTTTGGTGCTTTATAATAACTCAAGGGCAAAAGTGAGGCACATGCTATTGACTCACTTTCAGTGAGGTTCCCTTTTTTTAAACATTTTTAAAAAATTAACATATAATGTATTTGTTTCAGGGGTACAGGTCTGTGACTCATAGGTTTTATACAATTCACAGCACTCACCATAGCACATACCCTCCCCAATGACCATAATCCAGCCACCCTATCCCTCTCACACCCAACTCTCAGCAACCCTCAATTTTTTTTTTTTCCTGAGATTAAGAGCCTCTTATGGTTTGTCTCCCTCTCTGGCCCCATCTTATTTCATTTTTTTCCCTCCCTACCCCCCATGACCCCTTGCCCTGCCTCTAATATTCCTCATATCAGAGAGACTGTATGATAATTGTCTTTCTCTGATTGACTTATTTCATTCAGCATAATGGAACTCCAGTTCCATCCACATCATTGCAAATGGTCTTTTTGATGGCTGCATACTATCCCATTGTATACATATACCATATCTTCTTTATCCATCTGTTGATGGACATCTAGGTTCTTTCCATAGTTTGGCTATTGTGGACATTGCTGCTATAAACATTCAGGTGCGCATGCCTCTTTGGATCACTACATTTGTATCTTTAGGGTAAATGCCCAGTAGTGCGATTGCTGGGTTGTAGGGTAGCTCTATTTTCCACTTTTTAAGGAATTTCCATACTGTTTTCTATCGTGGCTGCACCAGCTTGCATTCCCACCAATAATGCAGGAGAGTTCCCCTTTCCCCACATCTTCAACAACATCTGTCATTTCCTAACTGGTTAATTTTAGCCATTCTGACTGCTATGAGGTTATATCTTGTTGTTGTTTTGATTTGTATTTCCCTGATGCATAGTGATGTTGAGCACTTTTTCATAGTCTGTTGGCTATTTGGATGTCTTCTTTACAGAAATGTCTGTTCATGTCTTCTGCCCATTTCTTGCTTGGATTATTTGTTCTTTGGTTGTATAGTTTGATAAATTATTTATAGATTTTAGATACTAGCCCTTTATCTGATATGTCATTTGCAAATATCTTTTCCCATTCTGTCAGTTATCTTTTGGTTTTGTTGACTGTTTCCTTTGCCGCCATGCAAAAGCTTTTTTTTTTTTCTTTTTTTTTTAAGATTTTATTTATTTATTTGACAGAGAGAAGCACAGCTAGAGAGGGAAGAAAAGCAGAAGGACTGAGAGAGGGGGAAGCAGGCCTCCCACAGAGCAGGAAGCCCGATGTGGGGCTCGATCCTGGGTCTCCAGGATCATGACCTGAGCAGAAAGCAGTCACAACCAACTGAGCCACCCAGGCACCCCAATATTTGAACAAAAGCTTTTGATCTTGATGAAGTACCAACATTTTATTTTTGCTCTTGCTTCTCTTGCCTTTGGCAATGTTTCTAGGAAGAAATTGTTGAGGCTCAGGTTGAAGAGTTTTCTGCCTGTGTTCTTCTCAAGGGTTTTGATGATTCCTGCCTCACATTGAACTCTTTCATCCATTTTGAGTCTATTTGTGTGTGGTGTAAGGAAATGGTCCAATTTCATTCTTTTGTGTGTGGCTGGCCATTTTTCCCAACACCATTTGTTGAAAAGACTGTCTCTTTCCATTGGACGTTCTTTCCTGCTTTGTTGAAGATAAATTGACCATAGAGTTGAAGGCCCATTTCTGGGCTCTCTATTCTGTTCCATTGCTCTACATGTCTGTTTTTGTGCCAGTACCATAAGATTTTGATGATTACAGCTTTGTAATAGAGCTTGAAAACTGCAATTGTGATGCTGCCAACTTTGGTATCCTTTTTCAACATTCCTCTGGCTATTTGGGCTCCATATAAATCTTATGATTATTTGTTCCATTCTTTGAAAAAAAATCAATGGTATTTTGATAGGGATTGCATTAAATGTGTACATTGTTTTAGGTAGCATAGATATTTTCACAATATTTGTTCTTCCAATCCATGAGCATGGAATGTTTTTCCATTTCCTTGTGTCTTCCTCAATTTATTTCATGAGTACTTTATAATTTTTCTGAGTACAGATTATTTGCCTCTTTGGTTAGGTTTATTCCTAGGTACTATGGTTTTGGGTGCAATTGTAAATGGGATCAACTTCTTAATTCCTCTTTCTTCTGTCTTGCTGTTGGTGTATAGAAATACAATTGATTTCTGTGCATTGATTTTATACCCTGACACTTTACTTAATTCCTATACGAGTTTTAACAGTTTTGGAGTGGAGTCTTTTGGGTTTTCCACATAAAGTATCATATCATCTGCAAAAACTGAGAGTTTGACTCTTCTTTGATGATTCAGATGCCTTTTACTTCTTTTTGTTGTCTGATTGCTGAGGCTGGAACTTCTAGTACTATGTTGAATAAAGTGGTGGGAGTGGACATCCCAGCCATGTTCCTGACCTTAGGGGAGAAGCTCTAAGTTTTTCCCCATTGAGAATGATAATCACTGTGGGTTTTTCATAGATGGCCTTTATGATATTGAAGTATGTACTCTATCCCTACACTATGAAGAGTGTTGATCAAGAAAGGATGCTGTACTTTGTCAAATGTTTTTTCAGCATCTATTGAGAGGATCATATGGTTCTTGTTTTTTCTTTTATTAATGTACTGTATCACACTGATTGATTTGCAGATGTTGAACCAAACTTGCAGCCCGAGAATAAATCCCACTTGGCTGTGGTGTATGATTCTTTATCTTGGATCCTATTGCCTAGTATTTTAGTGAGAACTTTTGTGTCTGTGCTCATCAAGGATATTGGCTTATAATTCTCCTTTTTGATGGGGTCTTTGTCTGGTTTTCGGATTAAGGTAATTCTGGCCTCATAAGATGAGTTTGGAAGTTCTCCTTCCATTTCTATGTTTTGGAACAGTTTCAGGAGAATAGGTATTAATTCTTCTTTAAATGTTTTGTAGAATTCCCCTGGGAAGCCATCGGGCCCTGGGCACTTGTTTGTTAGGAGATTTTTGATGACTGCTTCAATCTCCTTACTGGTTATGGGTCTCTTCAGGTTTTCTATTTCTTTCTGATTCCGTTTTGGTAGTTTATATGTCTCTAGGAATGCATCCATTTCTTCCAGATTGTCAGATTTGCTGGTGTATAGTTGCTCATAATATGTTCTTATAATTCTTTGTATTTCTTTGGTGTTGGTTGTGATCTCTCCTCTTTCATTCATGATTTTATTAATTGTGTCTTTTTTCTTTTTGATAAGTCTAGCCAGGGGTTATCAAATTTCTTAATTCTTTCAAAGAACCAACTCCTAGTTTTGTTGATTTGTTCTACTGGTTTTGTTTTTGTTTTTTGTTTTTTGTTTGTTTCTACTTCATTGATTTCTGTTCTGATATTTACTATTTCTCTTCTCCTGCTGGGTTTAGGCTTTATTTACTGTTCTTTATTCAGCTCCTTTATGGGTAGGGTTAGGTTGTGTACCTGAGACCTTTCTTGTTTCTTGAGAAAGGCTTGTATTGCTGTATACTTTTGTCTCAGGTCTGCCTTTGCTGTTTCCCAAAGATTTTTAACAGTTGTGTTTTCATTTTCATTTGTTTCCATGATTTTTTTAATTTTTCTTTAATTTCCTCGTTGATCCTTTTATTCTTTAGTAGGATACTCTTTAGCCTCAATGTATTTGAGTTCTTTCCAACTTTCCTCTTGAAAGTTTTAGTTTCAAAGCAGTGTGGTCTGAAAATATTTACAGAATGATTTCAGTCTTTCAGTACCAGTTGAGATCTGATTTTTGACCCAGGATGTGATCTATTCTGGAGAATATTCCGTGTATGCTAGAGAAGAATGTGTATTCTGTTGCTTTGGGATGGAATGTTCTGAATGTATCTGTGATGTCCATCTCCCTCCAATGTGTCATTGAAAGCCTTTATTTCCTTGTTGATCTTTTGCTTAGATGATCTATTTGTTTCAAATACACTACTATTATTGTATTATTACCAATGTGTTTCTTTGATTTATTTATTAATTGGTTTATGTAATTGGCTGCTCCCATGTTAGGAGCATAGATATTTAAAATTGCTAGATCTTCTTGTTGGACAGACCCTTTAAGTATGTTATAATGTGCTTCTTCATCTCTTATTATAGTCTTTGGCTTATTGCCACCCCAGCTTTCTTTTGATGTCCATTAGCATGGTAACTTGGTTTCCACCCCCTCACATTAAATCTGGAGATGTCTTTGGGTCTAAAATGAGTTTCCTGGAGAAAGCATATTGATGGTCTTATTTATTTATTTTTTATCCATTCTGATATTCTGTCTTTTGATTGGGACATTTAGCTCATTTACATTCTGGTTAACTATTGAAAGACATGAATTTAGTGCCATTGTATTACCTGTAAGGTGACTGTTACTGTATATTGTCTCTGTTCCTTTCTGGTGTGGAACTTTTAGGCTCCCTCTTTGCTTAGAAAACCTGTTTAAATATTTCCTGTAGAGCTGATTTGGTGTTTGTAAATTCTTTTAGTGTTTGTTTTTTCTGTAAGATTTTTATCTGTCCATATTCAATGACAACCTAGCTGGATATAGTATTCTTGGGTGCATATTTTTCTCATTTAGTGCTCTGACTATATCATGCCTGTCCTTTCTGGCCTATAAGGTCTGTCTGGATAGGTCTAATATTTTTGTCATTGTATGATACAGACCTCTTCTCCCCAGCTGCTTTCAGGATTTTCTCCTTGTCACTGAGTCTTGTAAGTTTAACTATTTGATGACAGTATGTGAACCTATTTTTATTATTTTGAGGGGGGTTCTCTGTGCCTCCTGGATTTTGATGTTTGTTCCCTTCATCAAATTAGGGAAATTCTCTGCTATAATTTGCTCCAATATGCCTTCTGCCCCTCTCTCTCTTTCTTTTTCTTCTGGGATCCCAATTATTCTAATATTGATTCATCTTATGGTATCATTTACCTCTCGAATTCTCCCCTCGTGGTTCAGTACTTGTTTTTCTCTTTCTCAGCTTCTTTATTTTCCCATCATTTGGTCTTCTAGATCATGAATTCTCTGCCCCATTTATCCTACCAGTAAGGGCCTCCATTTTTTATTGTACCTCATTAATAGCTTTTTTGATTTCAACTTGGTTAGATTTTGGTTCTTTTATTTCTCCAGAAAGGGATTTTCTAATATCTTCCATGCTTTTTTCAAGCCTACATAGCACCTTGAAAATCATCCTTCTGAGCTCTAGTTCTGACATATTACTAAAGTCCCTATTGATTAGGTCCCTAGCTGCTTCTTGTTTTTTTTTTGTTTTTTGTTTTTTGTTTTTTTTTTAAGGTGAGTTTTTCTGCCAAGTCACTTTATCCAGATAAGAATGGATGGAGGAGAGAACAAAATACTAAAAGCATGGTGACAAACCCAGAAAGACATACACTAAGCAAATCAGAAAAGACCCGAAACTGGGGGGAGAAGAAAGGAAAAAAAATCTATGACTGTATCTATCTGTCTGTCTTTATATATATTTATATATGATTAGACTGGTGACTAGAACAGAGCCACACACTTGATTTTGGGTGTAATTTGGTCTGTTCAAAGAAATTGCCTCCCAAAATTGTAAAGAAAGAAAAACTTATATATGTACAAAAATAAGAGTATACACAATGAAGGGATGGAAAATGACTGTAAAGATGAAAATTAAAAAGGATTCTAAAAAGGAATTGATAAGATAAGAAGTTGGTTGAAAAGGAAGGAAAAAGAGGAAAGAATGTGATGAGGCTGGAGACTAGAACAAAGCCATGTGCTAGATTTAGAGTATATTTTTATCTATTGGAAGAAATTGTATCCCAAAGTTTTAAAGAAAGAAAAACCTATATGTATACAAAAAAATAAGCTTGAATGAAGGGATATAATATGACTAAAACAATGAAACTGAAAAAGATTAAAAGAAAAGATATTGATAAGGTAAAATAGATGAAAAATACATTAAAATAAGAAAGAGAAAGAAACAAAAAATAGAAAAAGAAAAAAATAAAATTTAAAAAATTAACTTGGAGAGACTAAGGAAAGGAAAATAGCCATTAATTCTATGTAGTGCAGTCCCCTAACTGAAGTTCCACAGTTCTCACTGATCCGTGAACTTATCTTGACTGGGTGTTCTCGCTGAGATTCTGGGGGTGGGGCCTGTTGTAGTGATTCTCAAATGTCTTTGCCCAACGTGGAACTGCCCGGCCTTTGTCAGAGGCCAGGCTAAGCAATCTGCTGAGGTTTCCTCTCCATAGTTTTTCTTTTTTTTTTTTTTTAATATTTTTTTTTTATTATTACTAAAATTTTTTTTTCCCAGTGTTCCAAGACTCATTCCCCATTCCCCACACCCAGTGCTCCACGTTTTAGGTGTCCCCAGTACCCACCACCAAGGCTCTCCCATCCCTCCACCCCCATCCCTCCAAGTCTCTCAGTTTGTTTCTGTGTCCAATGTCTCTGTTGTTTCATTTCCCTCCTAGATTACCCTAGACCCATGTACTTTCGTTCTCCCACTGTCCTCCAGTTTACCCCTCATGCACCACAAGTAAGTGAAACCATGCGATACTTGACTTTCTCTTCTTGGCTTATTTCACTCAGCATAATCTCTTCCAGTCCAGTCCATGTTGCTACAAAAGTTGGATATTCGTCCTTTCTGATGGAGGCATAGTATTCCATTGTATATATGTACCACTTCTTCTTTATCCATTCATCTGTTGATGGGCACCTTGGCTCTTTCCACAGTTTGGCGATTGTGGCCAGTGCTGCGATGAACATTGGGGTGCATATGGCCCTTCTTTTCACTACATCCGTATCTTTGGAGTAAATGCCCAGTAGTGCAATTGCAGGGTCATAGGGTAGCTCTATATTTAATTTTTTAAGGAATCTCCACACTGTTTTCCAAAGCGGCTGAATCAGGTTACATTCCCACCAACAGTGTAAGTGGGTTCCCCTTTCTCCACAGCCTCTCCAACACTTGTTGTTTCTGTCTTGTTAATTTTGGCCATTCTAACTGTGTAAGGTGGTATCTTAGAGTGGTTTTGATTTGAATTTCCCTGATAGCTAGTGACGCTGAACATTTTTG